>CAUYRH010069984.1:0-52411 GCA_963574655.1 Perodicticus potto
TCTACCCCAGAACTGGACTATACTAGTGTCTTATTGTTCTTATGAGCATGCAATTGTTTATATCTTGATTTCACATTAGTATGGATTACATTGGACATTTATTTTTCCATTCGTGCAATGCTTTACTAAGAAGAATGTGTTTCAACTCCATCCTGGTAAATGTAAAAGATGTAAAATCTCTATCTTTTTTTAATGGCTGAATAATATTTTATCGTATACATATACCACAGTTTGTTGATCTATTCATGGGTTGATGGGCACTTAGGTTGCTTCTACGACTTGACACTTATGAATTGAGCTGCAATAAATATTCTAGTGCAAAAGTCTTTGTAGTAAAATGATTTTTGTTCTTCTAGGTAGATAACTAGTAATGGGATTGCAGGGTCAAATGGAAGGTCAACATTTAGATCTTTGAGGATTCTCCATACTACTCTCCAAAAAGTCTGTATTAGTTTGCAATCCCACCAGCAGTGTAGAAGTGTTCACTTCTCTCCACATCCACACCAGCATCTAGTGTTCTGGGACTTTGTAATGTGGGCTAATCTTACTGGGGTTAGGTAATATCTTAGAGTGGTTTTGATTTGCATTTCTCTGATGATTAAAGACAATGAGCATTTTTTCATGTGTTTGTTGGCCATTCGTTTGTCGTTTTTGGAGAAGTTTCTGTTCAAATCTCTTGCCCACTTATAGAGAGGGTTGTTTGCACTTTTCTTACTGTTTAATTTGAGTTCTCTGTAGATTCTAGTTATCAGACCTTAGTCAGATTCATAACATGCAAAAATCTTGTCCCATTCCAAAGGCTGTCTGTTTGCTTTGTTTGTGAGTACCTTTAGCTGTGCAGAAGCTTTTTAGCTTGATCAAATCCCAGTTGTTTATTTTTGGTGCTGCTGCATTTGCTAGGGGAGTCTTCTTCATAAAGGTTTTCCCTAGGTCAATATCTTCAAGTATTTTCCCCACACTCTCTTCTAGAATTATCACTGTTCATGTCTTAAATTTAAATCTTTTATATAACAAGAATCAATTTTTGTTGATGGTGAGAGTTGTGGGTCCAGAATGTAACTTCTAGGATAACTCCAATTAAACATTATTCCTCCTGTTCTTCTCCAAATTATATAAAAGCAACAATAAAAAAATATATAAAATTCATTTTCAGATAAACTAAGAAGTAGATTGCCCACCAACTTTAAAAAAACATATATGTAGGTGTTCCCAAAAGGAGCTGAATAGCTAACATTCTCCTCAACTCCAGCCCCAGGAAACCACTGATGTTTTCTATACATTTTCTAGAGTATCATTAAATGGAATCACAGTGTGTAGTCTTTTGAGTCTAGCTGCATTCACTTGGTGTAAGGCATTTGAGATCTCTTTTGTTATTTTATGTATCAACTTCTCATTCTTTTTTTATTGCTGAATAGTATTCTGTTGTGTAATTGTACCTGTTTTTGTTTATCTAGTCTCCTGGTTAAGAAACATTTGAGTTGTTTCTAACCTTTGGCAATTATTTTAAAAAGGTACAAAACACTCACATAGAGTAGTATGTAAATGTGTGTTTTTATTTCACTGAGTAATTAATCAAAAGTAGAACTACTGGATCATAAGGTAAGAAAATATACACCTTTATAAGAAATAACTTTTTTTCCCCAAAGAGTCTGAACCAATCGAGTCACCACCAGAAATGTCTGAAAGTTCCAGTAGCTCCACACTCTCACAAACGCTTGTTGTTATCAGATGTGTTTCATGTTTGTTTCATATTGTTTTAACTCATCCTAATAGGTATGTAAAGATACCTATTACTTTTAGTTTGTATTTCTCTATTTCCTGATGATATCAAGCAGAGCGTATTTTTAGTTATTTATTTGCCATCAGTATACTAATGATCTTTGGCAAAAAGTTTATTCAAATCGTTTGTCTGGTTTTTATTGGGTTATTTGTTTTCTTCATGAAATTCAGAGTGCTTAATAGAGGTTAAATGAATGCAAGTCTTTATCACTTGCATGATAGACAAATATTTCCTCCCAATGTAGGCCTCATCTTTTGAGGCTCTTCACAGTCTATTTTAAAGCATAAACATTATTCGTTTTAGGGAAGTCAGTTAATCTTTTTTTAAATTTATGGGTTATGGTTTTGTTTGATTAAAAATAATCTTTGTTTAACTCAAGGTCATGTAGGTCTTATTGCATGGTATCTTCTAGAATTGTTATAGTTTTGGGTTTCATATTTCGATGCATGATCCATTTTCAGTTAATGTTTTGTGTGGGGACTGTGGTATGGATGGAAGTGTACTTTGTGCATGAGGATACTCAGTTTTTTACAGCTCCTTTGTTGAAAAGGCAATTCCTTTCTCTATTGAACTGCTGCACCTTTGCTGAAAACAATAGACTTTATATGTTTACATCTGTTTGTTTTATTCATTATTTTATCTATCCATGGCTATATCCTTTTCAGAATTATACTATCTTTGTTTAAATTTCAAAACATTAAGTGATACCAATGTTTTTGTTACATGGCTTGTACCCATTACCCAGACAATGGTCAGTGTACTTATTAGGTAGGGTTTTACCCCCTCTTTTCTCCACCCCCCTGCTTGATTTCTAATGACTTTTACTTCCCTCTGTACACTTGTGTGCCCAAAGGTTACTTTCTATGTATTTGAAAGTACACGTGGTGTTTGTTTTTCTATTCTTGAGATAATTTGTTTAGGATAGGGGTCTCCAATTCCTTCCAAATTGCTGTGAAAGGAACGAATTCATCTTCTTTATGGCTGAATGACACTCAATGGTGTATATAAAGCACATTTTGTTAATCCGGTCATGAATTGATGGGCAGTTAGGTTGTTTCCACATTTTTGCAATTATAAACTGTGTGCTGCAATAAATATTCAAACGTAGGTGTCTTTTTGATAAAATGACTTCCTTTCCTTTGGGTAGATACCTGGAAGTGGAATTGCTGGATCAAATAGTAGATCTGCCTTTAGTTGTTTAAGAAATCTCTATACTGTTTTTGATAGGGTTGTAGTGACTTCCAGTCCCACCAACAGTGCGTACACATTCCTTCCCCTCTGCATCCATGCCAGTATCTATTGCTTTGGATTTTTAAGTAAAGGCCTTCCTAACAGGAGTAAGGTGATATCTCACTGTGGGTTTAATTTTCATTTCCCTGATAAGAACCATATTATCCCTATTAAAAAAAGAAGAAAAAAAGAACCATATTATCTTAATTACTGCAGTTATATAGGAAATCCTGAAATCTGGTAATATGTTTGTTTCAACGTTGTTCTTCTAGTTCAAAATAGTTTGGGCTATTCTAGTTCCTTTATCACATATATTTTAAAATCAGCATTATAATTCCTAAAAATATCTCCTTGGATTTTTATTCAAAATTTTTTCAGTTTGTGTATTAGTTTGGGGAAAATAAGATATCTTAATAGGCTTGTAATTTTAAATTAATTTTAAGTTTGTTAAGAGATGTTCTGTATTTCATGATACTGTTGATCTCTGTAACTGTTTCATTTACACATGGAAATATTATGTATTCTGTCCTGTATTCTGTCCTATAAATGTCAATTAAGTCAATTGACATTTATCTTCTATGTTCTTATCAATTTTTTGTCTGTCTGTTCTATCAATTACTGAGGGAGGAGGGTTGACGTCTCCAACTATAAGTCTATACCTTGTTTATTTCTACTTTTAGTTCTACCAGTTTTTGCTTTGTGCATAGTCTTTTGGAGATCTTCTGTTAGGTGGATATAGGTTTAGGATTGTTACCTCTTCTGTCTATTGTTACATAATAATGATATTGTCTAATATTGATATAGGCACTTTAGCTTGACATGTATTTGTATGATGTAATTTTTCCATCATTTAGTCATGAGAGTACAGCCTTATGAATGAGACAATGATCTTCCAGAAGAGACTCAGAAAGCTTCCTTTCCACATTCCACCCTTTGAGGGCACAGCAAAAAGGTGACCATCTGTGAACTGAAGTGGGTCCTTACCAGACACTGAATCTATTGGAAACCTGATCTCAACCTTCCAGCCTCTTGAACTGTGAGAAATAAATCCCTGTCATGCCTAAGCCACCCCATCTACAGTTTTCTGTTTTAGCAGCCTGAATGGTCTAAGACAGGAAACAATATTGTGGCAAAAAGAATTCTAAACTGACCTCCTAAGATTTCCTCCTGCCTCGATGCTGAGACTGTGAATATGATGAGGTCTCATGCTCCGAATGTGTCATGTTATATGTCAAAAGGATTTTTTTTTTGTAGATGTACTTAGGAAACCAATCATTTTGCTTTGAGTTACTCAAAAGGAAGTTGATCTAGGTGTATCTATCCAAATCACATGAGACCTTCAAAAGCAGCGAGTTCTCTCCATCTGATAGCAAAGGGAAATTCAGAGAGAGAATCAAAGCACAAGATGAGTCCCTGGGCATTTGGGGTCTTTGAAGGTAGAGACAGCCCCCTGGAATGAACTTCAGAGTATCTTCAAGGAGCAGAAAGTGACCCCTAGCTACCAGAAAATAAGCAAATAGGGACTTCAATACTGCCATCCCTAGGAACTGAATTCTGCTAACTACCTGAATGAACCTAGAAGGTGATTATATTTCAAAGTCTCCAGGAAAGAGCCCAGCCCAGATGTCCCCTTCGCTTCAGCCAGTGAGACCCTAAGCAGAATGCATAGTTGAGTCTGTCTTATGCAATGGAATAAATAAATAAACTTGTTCTCAAAAATGTTCCCAATGTAGATAAATCATTCGTAAACTAAGCAAGGAAAAAAGAGAAAAACAGATAGAACTTGTTTGCTTGGGGGAAAATAATAATACGCAAAATGTCAAACATATTACTTGGCAGAAAAGAAAGAGGAAATCATATATTTATATTTTTTGTATATGCTTAAAGAAACTTTGTAAAAATATATAAGAAACTATTATGATAATAACTAATAACCCAAGGTAGGGTGGGATTTGAGGCTGAAAACTGGGTCAATGGCAGACAGTTGTAGGAGAGAGTATATATATTTTTATATATCTGTGTATTTTGCACTTGAACTATCTGAATTTTTTCTCAAAAAAATCATCTTAAAAATTAATGATTGTACAAATACATCCTAAAATATTAGTAGATTATTTTTCTGACCTATACCTCTGTTGGTGTGATTTAATTACATGTATTTCAATGGGTCTTCTTTTAAAGCAAATATAATATTTTCTTTATCATTTTCATTACATTAAAGTAAACATATGACAGGCAGGTAATCGCCAAAGCCTACACACCTTCAAACATCTAGGGAGTGTTTTCTTGACAATACATTTTTTAATTAAACAAGGTGTCCTTTGGAACAGCCAAGATGGAAACATTTAGAAGTCTCTTTCTGCTCCTCTGTGGAAAGTGTAGGAAATGAATAATGGACATCGGTAATTAAAATGAGAGTTTTTGAATTACCTAAGATGACATTCAGCAATACCAAGAGGACATCCTTGGGAACAGGCAGAAAAATCAAAAGTCTACTTAATAGGATAGGAAACAGGAATGAATCTTTTATTTAGACATAATGATAAGGGTATTCCTTCTAGATTTGGTTCCAGGGTAGGAAGGAAGACTGTCTTAATATGTGAGGGAGGAAATTGTTCTAATATGATTAATATAGCAAGTTGATAAAAAATAAGAAAGGAATGAGATTGGCATTGTTTTTGTAACTTTTTAATCCTAAAATATATCAGAGAGAGAAAATAGAGGAGGATGTAAATGTCTTTATAATGAATATATGTACAGGCCATATGGTAAAATGATAGCTCCCAAATGGCTTCAATTTCTAGGTAGTGCTCTAATTTGGAATATTACTGATAACCTAATTCTGGATCTGTTTCAAGCCCATCATTGTATTTATTCTCAAAAGAACTTAGGGAATGAGTTTTGGAAAAAATAAAGAGAGGGAGATAGTCAGACTTCAGTCTGTTGGCTATTGAATGCATTTAAGAAAAATAAACAAATGATAAAGTTACATGGAATGTAATGATATATGGTATGAGAAATAAATATGGCACAAGTAAAAAATGGATGAGATAATATTTTGGTACATTATTTTTTAAATCCCCCACCCAAAAAAATAAGGGGGGAAAATGATTAGACCTAGGGGTAATCGTAAGTAGTCTGTGAGTACTTGTGGAGTACATGCACACACAAACACACCAAAATATATTTTATAATACGTATGTATGTATATATGTGTGTATATATGTATATAAGCTTTTTATTAAAGTCAGAGATGGACACAGGTAATAAAAAACCAACTCATCTCTACTTACAATAAAGCCCTAAAATAAAGAACAAACTTATTATAAGGACATGAAATTTCAAATAAAAGGATAATTGGCTTCCTGCATTTTAAGACTGCATTACTGAGCTACAACATTATTGTTGGAACTTTATTACATACATTTAAAATCGAGCTTATTGTAAAGCAGTTTGGATTCTCTAACTCTTTCTGTCTGGCTCATCGTTCAGCCCACTCATTTGCCCAGTTCTTCCCTGGTGATGTATAACATGTTCTGATTTCCCAGGCAATCTAGAGTTTATGCCCAATTTTCCACAAAAGGTAGGACAGGATCTCTACAAGATTTTCACTCATAATCACTGCAAGTATTATGTGCAGACCCTTAACTTTTTTGAAACTTTCTTAACTATGTAGGCATCAATTTTCAACTGATAATATAATAAAGAAAATTTCTTGCAGTCATGACTGCTCAGAGGATTTCTGCCTTTGCTTTTAAGTAACCAAAATCTGTCAGGAAAAAAAAAAAAAAAGGTTTTACCAGTACCAAACTTTTTAACATTAACATGTTTTCAAAATTTTTATTGCTATAAGTTTGTTCATGATCATAGAACTGTTTAATCCTTTTAATTTTAGTTCCATCCTGATGAAAGATGGACAATACAAAGGTAATGTTCTTCTCCAGGAATAAATACTTTTCATTTTAAGTGTAAAAATGATCCATAAACACAAAAATCAAACTTGATTGCAACAACACTATTTAGGAATTGACAATTCACAAGTTTTGACGAAGCTAGTTTAGAATATCCAGGTTTTGGATTAAACAGTAAATCCACAGTTTACTTAGCTGTATGACCCTCAGCAATCTCTAACCTGTAAGATGAAGTAAAACAAAACAGACAAACAAAATTTATAATATTGCAGAAGATTAAAGGACGTAATACTCGAAAAATGTATGGAGGGCGGCACCTGTGGCTCAGTGGGTAGGATGCAGGCCCCATATACGGAGGGTGGCAGGTTCGAACCCAGCCCCAGCCAGCTAAAAGAGCAGTGGCAACTGCAACAAAAAATAGGTGGGCGTTGTGGTGAGCACCTGCAGTCTGAGCTCCTTGAAAGGCAGAGGCAAGAGAATTGCTTAAGCCCAGGAGCTGGAGGTTGCTATGAGCTGTGATACCACAGCACTCTGCTGAGGGTAACATAGTGAGATTCTGTCTCCAAAAAAAAAAAAAGGAAAGAAAGAAAGAAAAAAAAAGATAAAGAAAAATGTACGGAACAGTGCCTGGTAAATTAGTTAACACTCATTTAATGGTATTACAATCACTTTATGAACAGGAGAATCATCTAGGAGGACCTGAATCGCCGTATCTCCTTTGAGAACAATTAATCTTCCATTTTTATGTGAACTAGAAAGGCAGAAAGTAGAGATGAGCAGAAAAGTATTCAAAACAAAAGAAATAACATGTGCCAAAGCCCAGAAACTTGGCCTAGTTAAACTTTTTGAATACATAATTGTATATAGTCTCAACACATCCTTGTCCCTTAAAACCTTTATCAAATAAACGTACACAATTAAAGTGACAAACCCACCCACTTCATCATCTTCTTCCTCTCTTTCTCCTGTGCTACGTATCTCTTATCTTTGGAGTCATGTTTCTGTAAATAACCGAAGCAAGATGCCACACTGATTTTTCTCATCAACTGTCATTGCATATGGGGACAATATGGCGGTAACTAAAATGTTCTCACGGTATATCAGTAAATTCTTTGACATATTTTAGTCTTTATCTTCCCGTGCCTACTTGTTACCAATCCATTCTTAGTTACATCAGGATTATCTCTTGGAACAGCATTGGATAGAACAGACTTCCTTTCACTTGATTTTCAAGTCCTTACCTAGTTTTTCTCTCTCTCTGGGCTTTGCTTTTTCTGATCTCTTTGCAATCTCTTTAAACATTGATGTTCCTTTCAGCCATGTTCATTCCCTCTGTTCTTATTCTGTCTGACATCCAAGGGAAATCTCACCTACCTCCTTATCTCTACACTTCCTGCCTACACTTATCTCAGGAGCCCCGGACGAGTCTACCCAAAATCTTTTTAAAAGAGCTACTTAAATGTCTCAAAGTACCTCAATGATTTCAAAGTGAATTCATCTTCCACCTTCCTTTGCCTTTGAAAGTTACCCTTATTCTAAATTTCTCCAGTTCACTAAATGGTCACCACTATTGGGTCATCCCAGGATTCATCTTTGTGTCATTCGTTTCTCTTAGAACCATATCCAGTCATCACTAAGTCCTATCTCTCAGACCTCCTGTTGTCTGCCCTCTTAGCGCTCTTCCTAGGATTCACACCATAGTCTCTCCACAGCCCTTCTAAGTAGTCTTAATTATTGGATGCTGCGAAGCCACTTAACTTCTCTCCTAGTTCCATTCAGGCTTTACTCATCCATTTTCCCACTGTGATCAAGCAGCAACAGTTTAAAAACTAAGACCTCCTGAACATTTTCCCTAGTACAAATTATTGAATATCACTCCATAATTCCTGAGATGAACATAACACTTGTTTCACAATTTGACCCTTGCATATATTTCCAGAGTCATCTTTTGCCCTTCATCCTCTGGCAAAATCCTCTCATGACAATCTTAACATTCGTGTCTTCATTGTTCACATTTTCTATGGTTCCAGGTTTTTTCCATAGGTTGCTTTCAAACTCATCCTGTCTCTGACCATTAGGCCCTCCTTTTGCCTCATTCTTGGATTTGGTAATACTGCTTTAGAAAATTGGGAGGATTTTCTTCTCATGAAGGTATGTCTCCCTCAGCTCACTGGCTGTCTACTGGGTATACTATTATGCTTCAAAGGAGAGACTATTATTTTTTCCACCAATATGAATTATGACCGGGTATAATGTTATCAGTAGGATCCTCATGTTTTGGCTACAAACATGAGAATCCAGCTAAAGATTGGATTCCTACTCTCCCTTTCAGCTTAGCATGACCATGAAATAAATTTCTATTTATGGGTTGTGAATAGAACTAATGCCTGTCCCTTCCTAGTTACACCCCTAAAATGAAATATAGATGCACACTTCTGCCCCTGTCCCTGCTTCTCCGTGGTGACAAGATAGAGAGTACTAATGCAACCTCCAAGGACCCAGACACAGAAACCTCATATCACTTCATTTGCCCAAGTGAATTAAGTCTAGACTTTTGCACATAATTTTTATCACTGTATTTTCAAGTCTCATCTTAATAGCATTGCCTGAATATAATACCCACTATATTTTCTTTATTGTAAACTTCATTACTCTGTATTACAATTTCTTTTTTAATGTCTAGTTGGTTCAATGTCATATTCCAAGTCTTAATAACCTCTATGTTCTTAGAACGGAATCTAGATAAATAGGTATAAGTGAATGAATGAATGAATGAATAAAAATCTACAGGGTAAAGTTGGGGCATGGTGGGACTAGACTTTTGCAATCTCCTAATTCTTAGCCTCTGCTCTTTGAGTTTCACAACATTGTCCCCCACAGATATATTTCCCAGCTGTAGCCTGACTCCTGTCGTCGCTAACCCTACTACCAATGGTGATGTCTAAGCACTTTGTTTTGGGTAAAAGTTTCAAATATTTCCTTATAGAGATTGGATGATCCAAGCAGTGGAGCCCCTTAAATCAAGTTTCAGAATGGACCATTTCTTGCTGACATGCTACATTTCCTTTTTGCTTTGAGTGAGATTATATAGCACACTGAAATGATACCTTCAGTACTGAATGATTTGGCATTCAGGAGAATTAAAATAAGGCTTTCCTTTATGGTTAAAAGTGAATTACAAAAAAGAGGGATCCTGGCAGGCAATTACTCTGTAAGCTATAGGAATGAAAGGGATTTCACAATGTGAATAGTTCAGATTCATGTAATGTGAAGAGCTGTTGGCAAGTGGGAAATCACTCAGTAATCTAAATGAGAGAACTGAGACTATAAATGCAAACACACGTACTCTCCCTCTCTCTCTCTCACACACACACACACACACACACACGCATGCACACATGCTCACATTCCATAAATGCTGTAAATGCAGAAGTTCCAAGGTAAGGATGAAGCGATTTAGTTCAAAATGCATTATATTTTTCTCACAATGACAACGGAGAATGCACATACTCTGAGTATTGGAACTGTATGAAAATAAATGCTACGGAGCTAGAGCTAAACTAAGGGCATCTACACTCGGTTAACATTTTGTGATCTAATTTAAAATCTAGAATTAACGAAGATGGTGACTTTGAAAATACCTTGTTATGAATAGAACTGTATCCCTGCACAATTCATCTGCTGAAGTTCTAAACCCTAGGACCTCCAAAGATGACCTTGATTGAAAATAGGATCCTTGCAAGTATTCAAGTTCAGATGAGGTCATTGGTGTGGGCCCCCATCCAAGATGGCTGGTGTCTATAAAAGTTTATATTTTTTACACAGTAAAACACAAATTGTACATTGCAACTTACAACAAAGCTTAATAAAAATTAAATAAATTATCAGCTCAGAATTTTCAATTTTCTTCAGTGAACTGAGATTTGAAGTAACTATGGCCAAGCAATGAGTGATTTAGACCCCTTCTCAGGAACGATGTGCAAACAGGAATGAGAGGTATCTGCAGAGAGGTGTCCTTGTGTAAGGGAGGTAATGCAGTTATAGCAATGCCATCCTCATAATTGCTGTTCTCTATAAAGCAAATAGCATCCTTTTCATCATTTGTGATAGTTAATATCATGTCAACATGACTAGTTACAGTACTCAGTCATTTAATCCAACACTAGTCTGGATGTTGCTGTGAAGGTACAGTGGTCCTCTTTATCCATGGAGGATACATTGCCAGACGCCCAGTGGATGCCTGAAATCACAGAAAGTGACCAACCCAATTGTCAATCCGAACATGTTTCTGTGCATGTCTTCCACAAAGTTTAATGCCTTTTCCATCTTAGCTCTGATATCACACACTGTGACCAAAACTTTTGCAATTTGAGGTGTGGCAATAATACTGATGTGAGTTTTCTTTTTCATTCTTCACAGTCTTACAAACACAAAATTCATTCTTACCATATATCTTTGCTAACTCAGCATTTGTTTTTTTTTTTTCATATTAAGTTAAAAAGCTTTGACCTTTTCACTTAAAAGAAATGTGTTATGGCTTCTCTTTGGTATATCCAAATTGCCAACATCATTACCCTTGTGCTTTGGGGCCACTGTCAAGTAAAATAAGGGTGACCTGAACACAAGCACTGCCATATCATGACCGTCAATCTGGTGAATGAGTTGGGTGGGACAGAATGAGACAGCTTGATATTTCATCACAGTACTTAGAACTGTGCACAACTTAAAACTTATGAATTATTAGTTTTTGCAATTGTGTATGAAATATTTCCAAATATGGATAACTGAAACTGAGTAAGCAAACCCACAGAGGAGGGGGTCTACCATATTTTTAGATATTCTTAACATCTATAATCAGTTGACCTTAAGGGAAGGAGGTCAAGCTCAGTAACGTGGGTGGGCCTTGTCTAATCAGCTGAAAGCCTTGAAAACAAAAAAATGAGGAATCTTGGGGGCAAAAAAATTCTGATTCAAGGCAGGCATTACCTTTACTGAGTTTCCAGCCTCTTCACTAGTATACTGTACAGATTTTGGAGTTGCCAGCCCCCACAATCTTGAGAAACAATTCTTTAAAAAATCAAACAAAAATAAACACACATACCAATATGTGTGTGTGTATATATATATGTGTGTGTGTGTGTGTGTGTGTGTGTGTGTGTATAATCAATTCCTTTAAAAAAACAAAACAATATGTATACATATCAAAAAAGGCCTTAAGCATATAGACCATTATAAATAGCGAATCAGAAAGATTGTTTGACATAGAGTTATCTCCTTTTCATTTTTCTCCCTAGACCCATCTCCTCATAGATACCTACACATATATGTATAATTATTTCTGTGTCTCTGGA
This sequence comes from Perodicticus potto, assembly GCA_963574655.1. Classification (NCBI taxonomy): domain Eukaryota; kingdom Metazoa; phylum Chordata; class Mammalia; order Primates; family Lorisidae; genus Perodicticus; species Perodicticus potto. The sequence continues at coordinate 12,273 of CAUYRH010069984.1, forward strand.
GAAGTCTGATTGATACATTGCCTAACATTAAAATATACTCTGTCTTTTATAAAACCACTGACTAAACAAATGATTCATCATTTATTTAAATTATATTTAGGTTGGTGAATGTAAAAATAAGTATTTTCTCATGGACCAAAAGTGCCGATCACACTCTGTTGTCTTAACATAAGGCCTGTATTTTGGTTACAGACACTGAGAAGCTGATGCTCTTGACAGCCATGACCTTCTCCATTTCCTTTCAGACCTGTCCTCTGGGCATTGGAAGAGGCAGCGCACATCTTTAATAGAACCAGTTTTGGTTTCCCACCAATATCTGACTATATTTTTATAAGAACCATAGTTTCTTCTGAGATTTTGAAAGTGCCTACAGGTAGATGATGACCAAAAAGTGACATGAAAAGCAAACAAACAAACAAAAAATGTCAGTGAGTGCATTTTAGACGCATTACAAAGCCATTTATTAAAAGGTTTTCGAACAATGGTTAAACACTGATACCTTTGTGTAATTAAATTATGTTTTAATAAACTAGTTTATAAGGTAACGTAATTGTGAGGTTTTGCTTTTCATCAAATCTAGAAACTCCTTTAAGTGAAGACTAAACTGGAAAAATAAGATTTTAAATTCTTGCAATTTCAGTGAAGATTGCAATTTTTTTTCCATGTACTCAAAAAGGCCTTAAGCATATAGACCATTATAAATAGTGAATCAGAAAGATTGTTTGACATAGGGTTATCTCCTTTTCATTTATCTCCCTAGACCCGTCTCCTCATGCGAGTGCCCTCTGGCCTTATTTCCATTGGTAATAATCTGTAATTTCTGCTATTTTCTCTTTCCAGTCCCACTAAAGAGTCAGATTTTCCTTAGGACATATTACCTATTTATAGCCGTTTAGAACATTTTATACCAATCGGCACTTTGGAGCTGTATCTGGCGGTGTAACTAGCATTTACGGGGTTCTGTAGACTTTTATTACATGGTGTGACATGAGATTGATGGACTGTCTCAATCTTATTCTCTGTCAATTGTACACTGATCCCTGACAGCATAATGGATACGTGACAGTGTTTGGAAGGGTGAGAATGACTACAATAATATTTTGGGGGAGGACGGATATCAGAGTTCCTTTTAATACACTTCTTAATTTTCCCTTCACATTAAAATTTTTAAGAGCTGCCAACATAGGATATGCCAATTTTCTTCATCAGAGAAAGAAATGGCACTTGTTTTAGACAAGTGGTATTAAGTTTGATGGCAAAATAGCTGTCAATCAAACAGAACCGGGCTGTTAGGCGTTCCCCTTAGCAAGGAGACTTCCAAGGACCCTCTCAGGGGAGACTCATGTTATGCTGCAGTCTGGGCCAAAGGTTATCCCATCTGGGAAGATACTCGGTGTTGGGGGAGGAGAGGAAGAAGGGTTTATGTCTCTCAAAGCGGGGAATTACTCAGGACTTGCCTGAGGAGATAGTTGAACCTTCCCCTAAGCAGGCTGTTCCAGGGAACATGCCTCTGTGACCAGCCAGAGAGCCTTTGAACACACTTAGAGTTCAAGTTTATTTGCTGTTTCAAAGGTTCCACCGGAGTCCTCTCTTGAGGGGCAGGGAAAAGAGCAAAAACATCCGCAGCTCTTTTTTCTCTTCTCAAATGTCAAAGATAATACCCTTAAGCCTGTGCCCCTTGGTTTTGTGGGTGAGAGTTTCCAGGAAGCTTCAGGGAGACGGAGGATGGGGCAGCCGGGAGAGTCAGTCGTGAAGTGAAAGGCAGGGAGGGACAGAGCCCTGACCCACCCTTGGCACCAAGGTCACAGAGCACAGAATGAGGGGCGGCCGCCTGCAAAACCCCACGTGGTGACGGAGACGAGGCACAGAGCCTGGACTCGGCGACAAAGGGGCCGGCAGGGGAGCGTGCACCGTGCTTTTCCTCCAAACCGAGAAGCTCACTCAGAGGTTTAGGAACCATGTGTGTCCCTCTGATTTGTTTAAACTATAACAAGAGCCACATGATGCTTTTATTTTTGAAGAGGATGAGTATCCTGACATTTTTATGAATGGGAAGTGCAGAATATATAGCTGTTCACCGCAGTGGGTCAAGGTTAAAAATACACACCCTCCCCTAAGTCTCTCTCGGTCTTTAAAAGAAGTGAGGGAACAATCTGGATTTAAAAAAGGGAGCAAAGACCCCGAATGTGCCCGTGGAATAGGGCAGAGAACCGTGTGTCGACACTCAGAACTCCGTGGTAATGCAATCCGGGAGCCACACGTCTGCCTCCAGGCAGGAGAGGCTGAGAGTCCAGCTGCAGAAGGGTCAGAAGACCATTGCAGTCATGATATGGCCTTCTGCCGCTGGCGGGGACTGACTTCCACAGAGTGGAACGTGTTACTTGACCCTCGTCTGCAGAGGCAAAATTCTCCAAAACCCGGTGGAGATGACAAGCTTGACAGATCCAGGTAGGATGCATGGGCTGCAGATAACACAATACCCAATACCTAATACTTAAAGCATTTAAGCATTGGTGTATGTAATTTTTTTTTTTTTTTTTTTTTTTTTTTTTTAGAGACAGAGTCTCACTTTATCGCCCTCGAGTGCTGTGTTGTCATACCTCACAGCAACTTCCAACTCCTGGGCTTGGGCGACTCTCTTGCCTCAGCCTCCGGATTAGCTAGGACTACAGGTGCCTGCCACAACGCCTGGCTATTTTGTTGTTGTTGTTGCAGTTTGGCCAGGGCCAGGTTCCAACCCGCCACCCTCGGTATGTGGGGCCTACCCACTGAGCCACCAGTGCCACCCAGTATATGTAATTTTTATTTTGCAGTTTTTGGCCCGGGTTGGGTTTGAACCCGCCACCTCTGACATATGGGGCCAGCACCCTACTCCTTTGAGCCACAGGCGCTGCCCTATGTAATTTTTAAAAGGTCAGAGGAACCCCAGGCTTCAGAAGCTTGCTCTGGCTTCAGGTTGCTTGGCTGAGTGCCCCGGATTGCTCTTCAAGATGGCTGCCAGCGACAGGCTGGACCTCCTTTCAGAGCCAGCAAGGCGTGGGGAAGGGCAGATGCTTGAAAAAAGTTTCTGACAGTAAGAGGAAGTAGAAGTGGACTCTGAGTGGCAATAAATAGCAAATGCCAACTGTTGACCCTGTGTTATTCTAGTTCCTCCATAATAGTTTATGTTTTGAGTTTCATCCTCCTTAGTGAGGATCAATTGGCCAGTCATTCATTTGGCCAATTAATCAGCCCACAAACAATTATTGAGCACCTACTTTATGACCTGTGTTATACACTAATGCATTTCTGCTCTAAAAGAAATCCTACAGTAGTGGGAAGAAGGAATATAAACTTGAATTAAAATACTATGTGTAAGTTTTATAATAATTATGGGGCAATGGACAAGATATTGTGGCAACATGTCTATGCAGGAGACTGTCAGAAGTTTCAAGAAGCTGGATATGGACTTTGTGCCCAAAAGGAGCTCTTCCAGCTAGAAAGGACGTACATGAAAAAGGAATAGCAGGAGCAAAGAAAGAAAGGGAGAGGGAAAGAACCATCTCATGGTTTTGAGGAACAATGAGTGGTAGGCTATATCTGGAAAGGAGAGTGGAAAGATAGTAACCACCAACTTTGAGCATTGAGCAGAAACCTGCAGTTTTCAGCCACACTAATAGGCAGCCCTGGGTCTCTGCTCACACCAGCCATCTCTAGTCCTGTACAGTAACAGGGAACTGTTTGATGGCAATCCACAATGGGCCAACCCAATCCCAGATCTGTTCCAACAAATTTGGTCAAATGTCTTCTATGTGCCAATTGCCAGACTACTAAAAATGCGCACCCCGGAGCCTCACATGGAGGCTTTTTCTTGACTGGAGGTGCTCATAATCATCTCTCTAAACCTTCTCCCTTTATGTTCCTATTTACTTCCTTTGCTCATTTTCTCCTGTGATAACCTTGCCTTTAAATGACTGGCTATATTTAGGCCACATGTCATAAACTCTTGTATTCATCCACTCTTATTCTTCAGGATGTGTCTACCTTTACATTCTTGTTTAAACCTTAGCATCTATCTTCTGAGCATGAGGCTTTTTCTCCTCCTGTTCCCTGGTTCTAAGGTGTCGAGCCCCCTTACCACCCAGAGAATGCTTACCACCTCCTGATGAGAGATGCTCAGCCCATCTATTCACTGGTTACTTATTTCCGTGCTAAATATGCTCATAGTGCTGCCTGAAGGACTCTGATCTAGTGAGACGCTTCTGTCTTCTCCTACCTTCCTGGTGCTTCACTTTACCGTTCATTACTTCCCTCTCATTACCTCCTCCCCGCTGACCCCTGGCCACTGACATTCAAAGATGCTCAAATTAATCCATCCTCCTCCAACAAACAAACATTAAAAAGCACACACCAATTCTCGTCTCCCTCAAAATCTTCCTTTACATGAGAGAACAACTTATTCTTGCCCTTTTTATATCTAACTATGCACTGATTCCTTAAACTATTGAACTGAACTTTCTATATGGGTCTGGTCACCCAATTTGTGGAGCCTTTTGTCCACAAAGCAAGGAAAAGATCTCGTCTTTTATGAACCTCAATATCTCTCTTAACTTGTCAAAAGGTTCTCATTTGCCATTTAATGTCACCTCCCTTAGGCCTAGGGACACTCACAGGCCAGGGAAGACTCTTATATGTGCTCAGGTACACAGAGCTTGCTCCTGACTTTCTCCTTCCCCAAACCTGCGCTCAGGACCCTGCAGGTGCAGGGGGCAATGAAGGCAGCAGATGTTGGGCAGAGGGAGAGCAAGGGTGACACTTGAGAATCCCTTGCCAGGAGGCAGAGCAGCTGAGGGAAGCAAATCACTTGAAAACTGAAGCCCCTGGCACCCCAAGTACATGCTCCAATGTCCCTTGGGACTTCACTTACAAAATGCAAATTCAAAGATAGAATTATTAGAAACTTCAAGATAGCTTTAATTTCCATTTGCCTAATGACTGTTGGCACTGAACATTTCAGCCTTAAAAAGGAAGAAAATTCTGCAATATACAACAATATGGATGAACCTTGAGGATATTATTCAAAGTGAAATATTTCAGGTATAAAAGGACAGATAATTTCACCTATATGAGGTATTTAGTCAAAATCATAAACTCAAAGAGTGAAATGGTGGATGCCACGGGATAGAGGCAGGCCAAAATGGGAAGTTACTAATCAATGGACTTAAATGGACATGTGTCAGTTAAACAAGATGATTAAACTCTAGATATCCACTGTACAACATTTTACCTACAGCTCAAAATACTATATTTTGCACTTCAAAATTTAAGAGGTCAGATCTCAAACTGTGTTCCTATCATGATGAAATAAAAGTAAAAAAAAGAATCAAGATAGACATCCCAGAACATAAAACGCAGAGCAAGGGACCCATTGAGATAGCACTGGTTGTATTCTAGTGTAGCTGGCCCTGCTTTAACAATTCACACTCTCATTTTTGCCCTTTCTCATTGTCATTATTCAAATATCAACCGCATTTGGCACAGCTGATCACTCCTTCCTGCTTGGTAAACTTTCTCTGCTAGTATCTTAGTCATTTCAGGCAGCTATAACAGAACACCAAAAGCGAGTTATTTAAACGGCAGAAATTTGTTTCTCACAGCGCCAGAGCCTGGAAATTGCAAGAATGAGGAGACAACAGATCTGGTATTGTCTGGTGAGGGCTCACTTCCTGGTTTGCAGACAGCCACCTTCTCCTTGTCCTCAAATGGGGAAGAGCAGAAAGCAAGCTACCTACTCATTTATAAGAGCATAATCCCATCCTGAGGGTCCTACTCTCACAACCTATAACTCTAATTATCTCCCCAAGATCCCACCTCCAAATACCATCCCATTGGAAGTTACTATTTCAACATGTGAGCAGGAAGGACACAAACATTCAATCCATAACCTCTAGTCCACACTGTTCTCTTCAATCTGCTACTCTTTCTTAGTTGACTTCCTTACTTCTTTGGCTGGTTTTGTCAATCTTCTTTTCTGGTTCTTCCTCATCCTCTAAAGCTCTTATTGCTACATTGATCCAGGTCTCTGTCTTGGGACCTCCTCTCTGCTTCACTCACTAGTCTCAGGGATATAAGTAACTTCTCTAGCCTGACATTTCTTAACTTCAAATCTCCAAACACATTTCCTGTTTTGGAACCCGGACCTACACATCCACTTGAACATCTAATAGAGATCTCAGTGTCTCTACCTAGACATGTAAAGGGAATCTCAATTTTAAGTCCCAGCAAAGTTTTCCTCCTTCCTTGAAATCTATTTTTTCCCATGTCATTTCCTCATATCAGCAGATGATAATTCCATTCTTTGGCTGCTAATGGCCAAAAGCTTAGAGGCAACCTTGATTCTTCTCTTTTTCTTTCATACCATGTTTTAAGGCTCAGCACATTTTATTGATTTTTGTCTTTAAACTATAGCTAATATCTAACCACTTCTTGCTGTATCCAGGCTACCACCCAGATAAAAGGTGTTATCATCTTTCCTCTATTATGGCAATGCATTTTATTCATCTCTCTGTACTGCCTTCCCAAAAAAGATGATAGGAGCATCTTTTTAAACAGGTGCCACATTATGCCATTTCTCTGGATAGAACTCTCAAACGACTGGCTTCTCCCTCACTTGGCATAAAGACCAAATTCCTTGATAAAACCTTAAGATGCTGTGTGACTTGGCCCTGTGCTCTTTCTCTGTGCTTGTCTCCTGCCACTCTCCCTGCCTTACACACCATACTTCCCTGTCTACTTCTCCTCAGCCATTAAAGCATGCTCTTATTTCATGAACTTTGCACCTGCTGTTTATGCAAAAGGAAAGTTTATTGTTTCACATATGTGAATATTCAGGGTTAAATCTGCATCAGGAAAGGTTTGATGTAGGTATCGAGCAACCCAATGAGGAATCTCACCCTTGGGACCTCGGTCAGCTTTCCGTAGTGACAGTGCTGAGAAGAAACTCTAAGCCAGCAGTTCTCAACTTGTGGGCCGCGACCCACAGGAACTGTATTTAAGGGTTATAGTATTAGGAAGGTTGAGAACCACTGCTCTAAGCTTAATCAACTTAGGAACAGCCAGAGAAAAAGCCTCTTTCCAGTAGATCCAGCAAACGTTTCTGTGAGTTCACATTAAAACACTTTAAGTTGCATGGCCATCTCAAAAAAATATGTGACACTGATTGATCAAGCCTGAATTATGTGCTCACACCTGGAGACTGTGGGAAAGGAAAGAGAATAAGAAATGTGTGCTTCCCAGAAGGAAAAGATCTTATTTCTCAACGTAAAATATATGTCAAATATGGCTGTTTAATGGAATATTGTGTTACCACTAAGGTGAGTTTTTTGGAGAATATTATATTTAGTGACATAAAAGGATCATGATATAATGTTAAATTAAAAAGGATATTAAATGACAAAGAGTACATCAGTCAGAGAAAGAAAGTATCAATTCTGGAATAGAACAAATGAGATGTTGAGAGATATTGAGAGATTTCCTCCCTTTGAGGGAATTATGCTAAGATTTCATTTTATTTTTATTTCTTTATGTTATCTGTCTTTTCTGCTATGATCATGTATTTCACAAATGTGGAGGGAGATGATTAGATAAATACATGAGGGTATGTATAAAATGCAGTGAGTTAGAGCATTAATGAGCTTAGTTTCTATAGCTTTGACTTTCTAGATTCTAAACTTGGATTCACCAATTACTGTATGTGCAAACCATTCTACGTCTCACACCTCAGTTGCCCTATCTGTACAGTAGGAGTGATGGCGCTTGCTTGATAGGGTTGTGACAAGGAATAAATGATCTCTGTGAAGTGTACCACCTGGCCTATTTTAAGGGCTTAAAAATGTTAAGGGCTTAAAATGTTATCATCACCAACGTTTAGACCTGGGTGGAGGTGGACACAAAAGTGCTTCAACATCTTATGTAAAATTATCCATTCTGACCTGATGATCATCTCAGAAACTTTATTTTTTTTGAGACCAAAGTTTCACTATGTTTCCCTTGGTAGAGTGCTGTGGCGTCATAGCTCACAGCAACCTCAAACTCTTGGGCTTAAGTGTTTCTATTACCTCAGCCTCCCAAATAACTGGGACTATAGGCGCCTGCCACAATGCCTGGCTATTTTTTTGTACAGTTGCCATTGTCGTTTAACTGGCCCAGGCCGGGCTCGAACCCGCCAGCCTCTGTGGATGTGGCCAACACCGTAACCACTGTGTTACAGGCACCAAGCTGCATCTCCGTAACTTTCTAAAGTAACTTTTGGGTTGCCTTTTATAAGGAGTGCTTGTTTGAGGTTGACTGGGTAAGGGTAAGAAGAGAAAAGAAAACCTCACGGCTTATTTGTACCCTTTTTGCCAAGAAGTAATCAAAGGTCCTTGTTCAAAGACTAGGAATGTCAGGTTTGCTATCCATCGATCAGTCATCAGAGGATCAGGAGAGAGACAAGGTAGATGATTTAAGCCATGGCTGTGGGTCCCCTTCAGGTAACTCTGCAGAACTCTTCATTACAAAGCAACTTTTTTAGTTTCTAATTTGCTTCACAATTAAATGTACGTGGCCCTCATTCATACTGCCCCAGCCACTAAGCAGGTGCCTAATTCTTTTAATTAAAATGATTTTTAAATTGTGTCCGTCTGATGAGAAAATAAGAGAGAAAAATGTCACTGGCTGCTGCCTATCAAATAATTGGAGTCCTTGTGAACAGGCCCTAGATGACACAGCAGTGTTAAATAAAAGATAAAATGGAAACAAGACTCTTTGAATAATACTGGCTGAAAGCAATTTTCTTCTTGAACTAGGGCACTGCTGATCTGAAAGCCACAAATTTGGGGGAACCATGCAGGGTCTGAGACTTTGATTGTATAGTTAATAAAGGATAAAAAAAACTTCATCTCATACAGTTGATGATATGCAAAACAAACTCAAGATGTTCCGTGATAGAGTTGCAAGAATTCCAAATCAAAAATGAAACAGGAGCTAAGGATTTTCTTTTAACTGTTCACAAACTTATACCTATTGAGTCAGATGAATTTTTTTTAAACCACTGCACTGAGATTTGGGGCCAGAAACTTTAGATATTAATTCTCAACATCTGTATCTCTCTGTATTCCTAGAGATTGATTTGACAACAAAAATTAAATGCCTAAGGACTTCTCACTCATCAAAAGACCACTCTCTCCAAGTAAGAGTGGGTTTCAGCAAGACCCTGCCTTTCTGAGCTCTCCCAATGTCCTCTCTTCTCATTGTCTCTGTGCAAAGGAAGCCAGCATATTTGATTCCATGCAAGCCCTTTAGCTCAAGGCTCTGTGACAGCTTATGTTCTTTCCCAGAATTGTAAAGTTTGCATTTGAGGGAAAATAAATACATTTTACATTTTTAAATGTATTTGTTCTGAGCACATTCTTCTGCCAATATTGATGATGGTAAAAGGTTAATGAAAAAAATATAAGGAATGAGCCAGCCAGTAAGTCTCCAGACAGAGAGAGAATTGTCTGGCCAGATGATATAATTCCAACAAGATAAAAGGGGTTAGGACTCCATTTAGTCAAGTATAGCATCAGGATAGAAAAGTTCCAAAAATTAGGTTTGATTTGATTTAAGCAAGAGAGAACTCTACCATCATTTTTAAGAAATGAGAGGGGACATTTCAGAGATGGGACAGATGACAAAGGGGAGGAATCTTGCCCGGTGGTGAGATCTATGGCGCTTCTTACCAGATTGTGCCTATAATTACCATAATTATTTTAGAAAGAAATCTCCAAATGTACATATTTTTGCTTCTTTTTGCTAAAGTCTGTGAATATCTTTGGATGTGGTAAGGGTCACTGAACTTTTTCATTTTTGTTTAATGAAACTCTTTTATTTATGCTAAGTTTCTGTCACTGCAAATATTATTCCATGCTTTTAGCAATCACAGAGTATAATATGCACTGCTTATTACATCTTCTTAATGAAGAGAACTTTGCTATGGGCTTGACCTCTTTCTCCTCCCCAGATTATTTTCAGCCAGGCTAGGTCAATTGAACTTGGTCTGTTTCTTCTTTGTGCTTGGTCTCATCTGCAATGGAGGCAGGGGTTGAATGTGGGGAAGGGAATAATAAAGACCTTGCAGTGGAAAATAGATGAGTTTAAAGGTAGCTTCTCCCACAACCCTTTAATCTTATCAAGCTATTGCTTTTTTTTTTTTCCTTAGAAATTGTTTATGATTGAAAATGGAGATTTTATTCTACCAACATAATTAGCACATTCTGCGACAAAAATGCAAGTTCCTTGGCTTTTGATCTTCTTTGACTGATATTATCACCTGATCTACCCGCTGGAGGTAAGCAGGGAAAGAAATCTACAATCTGTTTGCTCATTTCTTTTTGTTTGTTTTGTTTTTTCACAAAGGGAAATATGGTAAAAGTTCTATCAGCTGTTATGAACTAATTCTTGTCGTGGGGAAAGTTGATGGCTGGCATGTCTTAATTTTTTGTAAAATTGCTTAGATAGTTAACTGAAAATAAGGAATCTGGTATAATATACAGTACAGCTTCTGTACGTTCACCAAACAAGGGACTGTAACAAACTAGTCAATACATGGAGGTGGTCAACATTGGGAAGTAAGCCTTTGTACATGTCCGTACTATGAAAATTAGGTCAACTTGAAGAAATGGTCAATGTAGGGAGTTGGCCATCTATGCAGGTTCTATTGTATGTGTAGCTGATGCATTCTGTCTTTGATAATTTTAGTGTAGTTCTTTATAGTTTTACATAGAATTGATTTTGTTTTTTTTCCTTTTATTAAGTCATATACACATAAATCATGAATACATTTATGCTTTTGTGGGGTACAATGTATTGACTTACTTTTATACAATTTGCAATGGTTACATCAAACTAATTAATATAGCTTTCATCTCATTTACTTAATTATTGTGTTAAGACGTTTATGTTCTATACTTGGTAGATTTGACTTGAACCCTTACAATATGCTCTAGGTGTGGTCCCACCATTTGAATTGATCTTTTCTGTGAATCTCACAGGCAGGAAGTAGGCTTTCAGAACACTTGGAATTTGTATCTAATGTATAAATATGATAGAATTTCCTCTTATAAAAACAACTCAACATAAAGGATCTACTGGGGGATAAACATGTCTTGGTTCATTATAAATATGGTTGTAAAAGTGATCTTCCTGTTTGAAATTAAAAAGTTTTGATTAGAATTGTGAGGAAATGGGACCACTCAAAAGAGGTGTGCTAATACAACCTCTTACTAGCCAGGGCCATGCCTTAGTTGTGCTATATTTTCTAATTGAGAGATCTTCGTTTGGCTTGTTTATTAAGACATTAGCAAATTTTCCTAATCTATGCCAAATTTCTTATCAACTCTTTTCTGTACACCAAAAAGACCTTGGCAGTGTTTACCCTGAAGCAAGACTTAGTTATATACGACACCGGTTGGAAAAGAGGCCCAATGCACATCACTCAGAACCATTTTAAGGTCAGAAAAAGGATAAACATTAAAATGTGGGGAGATGTTTCCTATCAGGTTATTTAGGGCTATCTGGAGAGGATTTGATTACAAATTTTCAAGTGAACTCAAGATTTAAACCATCAGGCAGTTTTGAGACAAGAAATATACAAGAAACTCTATATATCAATGACAGCCAGGTGCAAAAAAGAAAGCAGGATTTCATAAGCAGAAAGTATAAGCTTAGGAGTAGAATATATTCTTGGTATATCTGCTCTCTAATATTATTTAATTATAACCCATTGGATGTCAGTTCTGCCACTAAAAGACTATTCATGTACCTAGAGTTTTCTGCACATTCTTGTTAGAACCAAGGATCACATTTGGAGAACAAAAGAAAAACCGTTGTCAACCTGACCACAGTGGCACAAAATGTTTGCCAAAGCATAGAAAAGCAGGCAATGAGTATCTCTTTAAGGGTCTTTGCTGTGCTGAGCTCCTTTATAGAGGTCTCCTAAATTCTTGGGGGACTATAGGTGAATCTCTGCTGCTAATCCTAAGAACAACATCTGGAAGAGCATACCAAGTTGATCTCACCCAGGACAACCTACTTTATTCTTTATTAATTCCTTATTCTGTTCATCTATAAATATTATTAAATATTTGCTTATGAACTGCCAGAGCACCATGCTGTTCAACAGATGAGGCCAGTGTGTTTAATTTTATGCACTCTGAGCATGCTTAGTTTAGCTGCCTCTCTACACTCCGCCTTTTCTCAAATTCTTGTTATTGAAAAGATTTTCTCCTCACAACCCAAGGCACAGATTTTTTATATTATTTTTTTTCCTGATGGTGGTGGGGGGAGTTTGGGGACATGTGTGAGAGAAGGTGGATTATAGGAGTGGAATGGGTTATGACATATTTTCATCTGCAGCTGCTACAACTCCCTAGCCTTAATCCAGCCCAGAGCTCAGCGGAAACTTAACACCCTTCTGGTGACCCTGAAATTGCACCAGGGCCTCAAATCACCAAATAAGGTAAGTCGTTTGTCATCTGAGCCATAAATATTTACATCCACCAGTGACAAATGTATACGAGTGTGGAGTGACTGTGTAATTTCAGCTGCTCTCTTCAAGCCTGTCAATAGTTTCTCTTATCCCTTGAAAGCCCCACTGACTGATTGCTGCTGGTTGAGTAAGAATGCACTCTCCAGCTTGTGAACCTGTGCTAATTGTGCATCATGACCACATTAGTCACCTAGGAAGTTTTTATTTTCCTTATACGTTTAGGGTCCATTGCACAATTTTGCTAGAGCTGCTAAACATTCAGCATACTCTTGGGTCTCCCTCCCTCATTCCATCATAGGTTCGATCCCCATCTAAGAGATCATCATTTTCTTTCTTATTTTTTGCTTTACTGAAACTCATAACAACAAAAACAATTCAATGATGCTTTCCCCCTCCCCCAACCCCCATTCTTGCATTTAAGTGACTTGGATGGTTGAGTTTTAATATTTCTAGGCAATTCTTAGACATAAGATGATAGTTTCTAAACCTGACAAGGTGGCCATATCAAAAAGTGGTTATAATAGAAATGTATTTTCAAGCAAGCCCATTAAAAATAATCTTTCAGATATTAACTACCTGATACAGACCCTGTTTTATTCTTCTGTCAAGACCTAAACTGGTAAGAAAAATGAAAACCCAGTAGCATCATGTTGCTGGTCTTCCGTTCACTAAGTCATTATGAGAGCTTGTATTTTTATATACTTACTAGATAAAGCACAGAGTGACAAATGCACACTTAAATGAATTTGAAATGTGAAAACTAACAATATAAAAAAATTGGATAATTCAACTTTTAAAAACCTGATTTTATTTGTTTATTTACTTCCTCAAGGGATGTGTTGACTTGTATTTAATAACAGCATATATACCTCTATCAGAGGCATTACCTTTTAGAAAAATTGGCTGTACATTTCCTGAAATGCTATAGTGGTTTAACGGATTAAAATTCAATGGCTAAATGATAGTTAGGTTTATCAACCTCTATTGGATTTTTCCTTGAGGGAGAATTTGGATTTAGCAAGAACTTAAACAGTTCAGAAACAGCTAAGTTGATAACTTGCAGAAATTTGAACCATACCTGAAAAGAAAGACTCAACTAACTTGACCTCCTAAAAGTTTTGAAATTCTCCAGGCTCAATTGCTCCTAAACCATCCTGCGACTATTCCTATTATAGCACCACAATGGAATTTGAGCTCCTTACGGGAGTCTGTTGGTTTATTTCAAAATCTCTAAAATCCAACACAATGCTTTGCAAATAAAGTGAGCATGGGAAATATTAGTTGAATGAATGAATGGGAAGGGAAGTTGAGAAAGACCAAAAGGAAAGGATCTTAAGACAGAGAATGTCAGATTTTTTAAAACGAATTGACATATCAGGAACTGAGCTCTTTCTTATCTTTGTTATTAGTGCATGCATGTGTGTGCACACCCACGCGTGCACATGCTTATAGCTGCTAATGACTGATTAAAATAATATTGCTTTTAATGAAGAGTGGCTTGTAGAAGATTAAGCTAGGTTGGACTGCAGAAACAGAGACTCATACTTGTAGTCTTAAAACTTACTTGGAATCTAGATATCCAAAGCAATAGCCAGGAGCACAGATCATTTTTCCATATCACACAGCAGCCATCCAGGGCCCAGGGCCAAACTCACCGTTAATATTCAACTACCTAGCCACCTCCTGCTTTGTCTTAAACTTTTCAAGCACTCAGAGCTCTTCTAATGCCTTCTCTTTGCATGAAGTTCTTCCCTTCCCACTGGGGCTTAATATTCTCCACATTCCCAAATTATCTTTTCATCCTCTCTGCCCAGCAAAGCTTCCATTTCCTGAATTACTTCTTTTGAGCTCAGTATTCATGTGATTATTAAAATAATTATGACTATGACTTACAGATTTGATCTTTCCAGAATATTTGCTTTGAAAAAGAGGAGTTTTCTAATCCAAATTAATTTCTAATTGCTCAAATATTTATATGAGAAAAGATATTTTAATTACAAGGGCTTCCTGTGGCTTTTGTCAACTCATCCCTCTCCAGGCTATGCACTTACTCTCACAGTGATTCAAAATCCCCACCAAATAGCACAATGCGCAGATCGACATTGTTCAGTTTCATCCAGTCATGCCCTGTATATTTGGGGGCAAGAGTCTTTTCACTCCCGAGTTCTTAGATAAAGAAGATTTATAGTTAAACAAATGCCACAAAACTTAAAAGAATACTCATTCAAAATAGGAGTCACAACAGATAAGAGCGTCAAGGGCCAGACACACCATGCCTTGCAGACAGACCACTGGAGATTAAGACGTACATTCTCGGGGCAGTCACTTTAACCTTCTTCCTCACCAGTTTCTTCTCTGTAAAATGGGAATAAATGCTGTTGCTGAGTAGATTTAGAAATTAATATAAATGAAAGTCCTTAGTAAAAGAAGCATCTATTTTTGAGCTAGTGCTTTTTTTTTCCTTTGAAGAATGAATCCTTTCAAAAGATCATATGATGAACATTTCATTATTTTAATAGATTTTGGATACTTAAAATACAGCTCAAGGTTGATATTTCAAAATAAAAAAGCAATTTTTTAAAACTCTTCTGCTTCTTAGCCTTTTTAAAAAATTGGGGAATACAAATATTGAGAGGTAGTATGTGTGGGATGTGGGATGTAGGAAGACCTAATGAATTAGCTGCTTTAAAAAAGCAGTTTTAAAAAATCTTTTGCTTCTTAGCCTTGTTTAAAAATTGGGGAATAAAAATATTGAGAGGTAGTATGTGTAGGATGTGTAATATAGGAAGACCTAATAAATTAGTGCACAGAATTCAGAGATAATAATCAGAATCCCTCAAAGCCCACCTTAATGGTAGATTTTCAATGAATAGACCTCAGGAATCTCACTGAATCTCACTGAGCTTTAGTTTTCTCATTGATTGAAAAGGGAGGGATACTTCAACCATTGATTTAAGAAATACCTTAAGGTACTTTACGTAAGTTTGGCATCAGTGATGTAAAGTGTAATCCTCCTGAGGGTTCACCTGCCCCATCACACAAAAATTTTGTGATGATCAAATTAGATGTAGACGAATGTGCTCCAGCAACCAAAAACTGTCCATGAAGAGATAAAATTAAGTCTTCATCATGAGAGGGCTACTTTTAAGGGTGGCAAACAGTGAGTGAACATTGACCAAAGGGATAAGTCTATAAATGTCCAAAAAGGACTTTGCAAAAAGGCCTATGGGAATTCTTAAATTTTAAAAATAAAAATTTAAATGAAAAAAAGTGGGCAGAATGACTATGACCGCTCAAATGTTGTCCTACTTTTCCTTTCTGTAATCCTCTGGAAGGCAAACATTAGTAGCAATAGCGAGAGATTATATTTCAATAATACTGGTGCCCTGTTCTTTATAATATTTGAACGTGCTCTAATCAGAGTCATCTGAAGTGGTCACTTGTAACTTAACTAAATCCCACTCAGTTACCTTCTCTAGAAGTTAAAACTCCTGGGAGTGCACAAGGACAAACTCTTCTTTATGAAACTGGATTTGCATGACGATACATTAGCACACCAGGTTATAATTTATGGTAATATACTTTTAAAGCTGTAAATTTAAATCAAGAGCTCACAATTGAATAGTAAACCTCAGAGAAAATTTATAGTTGGGTGAGGAAGTGAGCAGCCCTGTATTTAGTGTTAAAATTAGGCTTTACGTAGGCTTAGTTGCAATGGTTACAGGATGCCTATTTGGAAGGAAGCTGATTTTATTTTCAGCTAATATTCCTCCTTTCAGCATAGCCCTTGAAAGGCCCCAACAGGTCTGGTTACATGTGTGTGTGTGTGTGTGTGTAAAAGAGAGAGAAACGTTTCTACATTGAGTTGATTCATTGTGTTGTCTCATGCTTATTTCAGACAGGGCCTCTACCTGCTTTAATACGGTGGAAACTTGTTCTATGTGATTTTCTTAAAAAGAACTATGTATCAGAGTGTCATGAAGAAAACATATTGCATATCCTGAAACACCTAATCAGGTTGCAGCTAGAAGGGTTCTCAAAAATATTAGTGACATAAGAAATGTCTTTGGGAATATCTTCATCTTATATATTTGTATTTTGTCCCGAAGTGCTTCATTATTCATATATTATGAACTGTTCAGAGGACTTGGCTTAGATCCTCTCCTTCAGGCACTTTGGTCTCCAGTGACCTGTTAAAGTGGTCTTAGCACATTCACAAGGCTTTTCATTGCAGTCCAGCCTGTGTGTAAAAACGATTTATCAATATTGTGTTCAGATGACAGTCTATGTAGAACCCGTCTTTGCTTAAGCAGCCTGTCTAATGCTGAAAGCATCGAATTCCATCCAGGAATGACATCTTGAATAAGTTTGAGTTGGGGCATATTGCATTCTTCTTCAAGACTTTTTTTTTCTTCTCTTCAGACATTTCCTTGCTTTTACAAGGCTATAAAAATAGGAACACATTTTTCTTTTCTTTGAAATGATGTTGGCCCCAGTTTTGCTCTTCTCTGGGGTACAAGATAATTAAATCTGCATGCAAAGAAGGAAATGTTTACAAAGGCATGATTTTGATGTTGTATACTGCATTCAAACCCGATATCTATACCATACCATTCTAACCTCTGCCTGTTCTCATCAGCTGAATTATCTGGGCTGACTTTTATGGGAACCATCATTTATAGGACTTTATGGTTGTCTTCCTCAATAATAGGCAAAGAGTTCCCCAAAAGGTATTTGCACAATTGTTCCCCACATTCTGACTGATTCCTGCACTTGTAGGAGAAGACATGACTAATTAGCCTTAAAAAAGGAGCCAGCAAGCTGTCAGTGACAGATATGCATTATACACACTAGTTCTGGTCCAATGCTGGACATATAACCCCACTATCCCCATGTTAGCAGCCCTTAATTGAACTTCAAGTTGGTTTTGTGTATTTTTGAAAAGTCTTAACGGTTCAAAAAGAAAAAAATGGCAGTCACTCTTTATTCCAACATTACTATTCCATTAGTAATCCTTGCCTCTCACAGGGTGGGCTGGACTGACACACAGCATGTGCCCTTTCTCCTAGATGTGATGCTGTTGAAAGGGGTCCCTCTACTTCCTTTCTTCCTCCAGCACTTCTCCCTGCATGCCTTCACTCAATTTACATCCCTAGTAGTCAAAATACAAATAGAACCCCCAAAAGTCTCATTTCATTTGCCAGGGAATGGATAGAAGAAGGAAATCCAAGAAGAATATAAAAATATTGCTTGCTGCACATCTTTGTAGTCCACAGTAATCTAACCTCTTATTGCAGAGGGTGGGAGGCTGACAATAGCTTGCTTATTTATCCAACTTGAAAAGAATTAACCACACTCAGATATCGCCTTTTGGCATGCCTAAGGGTACAATGCAAACTATATATTTAATTTTGGTGAAACTATATGCCAAGACTTGCATTATATACATTTAGAATTTCACCTTATTGTTAATCCTCTCAACAACCCTATGAGGAATGAACTATTATTATCCCCATTCTATAATTACTGAAACTGAAGCTTAAAGAGATTTTTTCATATATAAAAGATCTGAAACATAGCTGAAAGAGAACTCTACACAATTTAGTCTGCCCCCAAAGGCCTATGTTCTGAAGTGCTTTATTACATTGCATCCTGAGAATCACAAAGTAGGAAACAACTATCTATTTTGATGTCATTCCTTTATAAGTGATGAAAGAAACACCTCATGAAATAATGCTTGTTCTACCTGATTTACTGGCAGAACTTGGACTCTGAGATGTAAGTCTCCTGACCTCAGCCCACATTCTGGGCAATAAGCCCTCTAGCGGTAACAGAAGATCCTGGAGGAAATAGTCCTGTTAAAATACATTGTACAGATTATGTTCAAGTTTTATATCTATCTAGTTTTTTATACCTAACCTAAAAATTAATAAATATTCATCATCTCCCACTTATCAAGATACAGACTGCTGAAGTTCAGGAAGGAAGATTTGGCCCACTTCACCTTGAAGCTGGGTCCAACTTCATCTCCACACAGACACTCCACTCCATCCTTTTCCTTTACTCTTGTCTCTCTCAATATTCTATGCACATTTTTTTAATTGATCTATGAACACCATTTATTCTCCCAGTTTCTTTTCTAAACATTTGAGTTTTTATCATCATTATGCTTTAAAGGATGTACCTGAGGCTTATAGAGGTAGAATTAACTATTTGACTTATTTAAATTGTGATTTCCTTAAAAGATGGTGGTGTGGTGCTATAAAGACACCATGAATTTGGGGATGAGAGAGAACTAACATCACATCCTCATTCTGAAAGCATTATTTATGCAAATTTGGTCAATTTCTTCTACTCCTCTAAGAAGCAGCTTCCACATTTGAAAAATTGAGGTAATAATACCTAATTTCTTGACCTGGGATGGTTCACGGTGTGATCATGTTAGAAAAGCATCCAGTACCTAGTAGAGTCTCAAAAACATATAGTTTCTTGTTCCTTTATATTCCATGAGACTGGTCAAGAGATGTGTGTCATCAGCCACAAAATTTTTAATTCAGAGATTTGTTAACATATTACCGAGCAGTCATGAGTTACCTGGTAACAGGTATAGTCTCTACATAAAATTACCAGTCAACAACGTGTTAACACAAAGAGCAGCCTGAGTAACTAGCGTTTTGTCTGATACTTAAAAAAAGTTGAAGGTCTGGTTAGTGGTGTGGATTCCAGATGGAATGAAGTAGTTTAGCAGGAAGGTCTCTTGCCACAATGCTCCCACATTTACTGAGAAAGAAGGCACACTAAACCTTGCCCCTCTTTCTTGATGAAGAAATACAGGATAGTCAGGAAGAAAGAAAGGGGAAGATCAGGGAACTCGCTGATGAAAGCATAAATCTCTATTTGATTGTGACCATGGGAAATCTGGGTTGTGTCATTAGGGTTCAGACCCAAATGCTTTTTTTAGACACCATCTACAGATACTGTTCCCTCAAATGCACAATTTTATTAGTTGACAAAAGGAACTGGTTTTGGATTATAATAGAATTGTTGATACTAGGCTTTAATATTTTAACAACTATATGAACTAAAATTTCAAAACTTCAGTAAGTAGTATTTGACAGCAAGATAGGAGGAAAAATACCCAGGTCACAGAGTATTGAACTCCCCTATTTGAAAGCTTTGACTGATATATTTTTCTTGCATCTGCCTCTCAGCCAACAGTAATAATAATGGCGATGAACTCTCATAACTCTCTCGTAGTAAATACTATTGCCCCTTTCATAAAGAAGAAACTGAAGTTGAAGGGGTGAACTGTGTTTCCTGGTCTCTGTGAATGAACTGAATTGTGCCAAACACTAGAAAACATGTTCCTTTTATTTTCTGAAGCAAAGAGTTGTTCTGGTTATATGTTGATTGCATTCTTATCGGCAAACCCTGCTTCCAAGTCTCAAAAGCAAAGTGGAGTGCTTCTTTCAGAAGAAAGACAAAGCTATAACTATTTTTTTCTTTCTATATGAAATCAATTTTAATCTCTACTTATAATCCTTGTATAAATTTTGTTAAGTAAACTTTCTCTCTGTAGGAGACAAAAGACTATTCAGAACTCATTTTCTAAAGAATTCTTTTACCAGCAGTTTGTAGAAGTTGCTGGGTTGCTAAGCTATAGTTAGGACATGACTAGACGTTGTGTTGCTTTGCAATGAAATTAGCAACGTGGTAAATTACTCCCTATTCTTCTCCAGTTGATCAAGTCACCAACTATATGATTTCTTCAGGACCAAAACTTATTTTCACCACTTTAGGGTGTATGTTGAAATTCAAAGGTGACTGGAAAATTTATTAAGCCAGACTTAATTTTATTCTTCCCAAAAAAGAGGGTGAGGGCTTATGCATCTGTCAGGAAAGGCTAGGTTTTGTTGTGGTAACAAACAACTCCAAAAGGTCAGTATTCTGACACAATAAACAGGTTCTCTACTTACTCAGGCTACACGAATGAAACAGGTCAGTAGGAGACTCTTTTCATCACAGCAATCCAAGGGCCTTCCCCACCTTGTCTCAGATGGTTTAGAATAACATGTAGTACCACAGTCATGGTGGTAAGTAAGTGGATGGAGTGTGTCACAACAGTGGCTCTTAAAGCTTCCACCTTAGAAGGCACATCCATCACTTCTGCTCATGTTTCATTGGCCAAAGCAAATCACCTAGCCACACCTACTTTCAAAGTGGTAGAGAAGTACAGTTCTTCAGTTGCCTGAAGGAGAAGGTCTGGATTAATACACGAACAGCCTTAGTGCCTACCCCAGCTGGAGGAGTCCAGCTACACTGACCTGATGGTTTAGTACCATTTGCTTTGTGCTTCTATTAACAAGAGGTGAGGACACCCATTTGCAAAGAGGCTATACTACTTCGTGCTACTTCATACTACTTCATAGATGGTTAACCTTCAAGATTTTGTAAGATAGAATGTCTAAGTTGCTATGCTTAGGATTGAACTTGATTCACCTTTTTGACCAAGTCCTCTGTAAGTGAAAGCAACTAAATTTTATGTATTGGAAGAGAAATATTGAAGTCACATTTCTCGAAAAATGGTTGATAAATGTCAGACACTCAGCTCTCAGTGCTTCCCCCTTATTTCATCCACTGCACTTCATTTTGATGGACTTTCAAGTAATGGGATAAGCATGAGGCTAGAATTACTTTCCAAATTTCAGAACTGGTATTTCATTATCTTTTTATCATACCCTCTCTTCTTTGTCAGGGAGAAGATGAAGGTAAGATCTAGTGATAATTAAGTTGTGTAGGGAACATTGCTGGAATAATTGTGTAAGGTCAAGTACAGCAAATATTTGGGGATTTATAAATGTAAAAAATACCCAAATATTAAAGGACAAAGAAAACTCAGTTGCAAGATAAGATTCAATGTAGATTAAAGAGAAGTATATTGGTCAAATTGGGTGATAACAACAGACATGGATAAAAGTAATTGAGTACAATAAAGATTTTAGTGTGCAACTGTACTTAAAGAAGTATCAGTGTAAAGAATAGCATTTGATATTGTAATGTTTTACTAATTTTTACTTAAATTATTATCCTTTTTTACAAGGTAAACAATGATTTATAATCTATATCAGGAAAATTATTCTTCTTTTGGTCAGATTTTATATTCTATATTAAATTTTAATGTTATATAGTGAGATCTTCATGTCTAGAACAGAAAATAAGAGCTTATCATTGCTAAATATGAGCACCAAGTAATGAAGTGAGGGCTAATGGTAAAATAGCCAACAACCCTGTGAGAAGCTTTATTTCTGTTTTTCTCAATGTAATAATATTCAATATCTTGTAGCAATTTTGCTCTTACTCTCTAACATATGTGATTATGTGAAAGTGACATATTTGTATATTTAAGATAGCCCACGATTTTGGTCTGCAATTGAAGACAGCTTTGGGATGTTTTAACTTTTGTATGACGCTCAACAAACCATTAAAGGATTAATGTTAAGAGAGCATTTAGCTAGAAGGTCTTTAAGTGCTCCAATACTATCTATCTTAGAACCATCAACTCTACTCTAAAATGGGAAATACATGTACCAAAGACAATGTTTTCAAATTAATATTGCTCCAAGACTGTAGCCCCAAAATGCAATGTAGAATTCCTATGAAATAGATATCCAGGTGTCTAGACATGCATTTTTCCCCCAGATGAGAACCATTCTAAAAGCAGATCCAAAGCGTAATCAATTGCTAGCTTTTCCCCTTTGCTCGCTAAATTGGCACACTCATAATAGGAGGGAAAAATATTAAGTTGGGACTCTCTGATTTGAGTAGGTCCTTGGAGATGATCAAAAATCAAGAAATCAGGAGAAGTCTAGTTCTTGCCTCACCTCACTATTCTGGCATCCCAAGAAAAGAACAGAACTGCAGTTCATGTTCATTATGTGTCTCTTTGGTTAACCTTGAAGATGGAATGATATTAAACAATAGGAACACTGATGTAGGTGAATTACAGCTATAGGATGCATATGTTGGGGTTAGTCTGCATTTCTTAAATTTGGAGAGGTTAGAAAGGAATAGTTAAAATTCAAGGGCATGAATAAAAGAAAAAATAAATAAATAAAAATAAAAAAAAATTCAAGGGCATGACCCAGAGTACCTTCTACATTGAATACACCTGACAGATTGATCTTGATTCATGTATTTTTTTTGTCTTGATCCATTTTACCTTTACTGGAGGATAAAGTGAGGTTAAATATGTCAAATGACTAGACTTAGAACACAGTAGGAGCTTAATAAATATCTTTATAGGAATGAATAAATTTTAAAAATGCCTGCTACTGCTTGATCTAATATTAAGTGTAACTAATAAAAGATAAGTTTTCTTAGGATTTCCTAGAGTTTTTAAAGTCTTATCAAGAAGTCTGTATATTTCTCACTATTTTTAATTGTTCATTTTGGTTTGAGATCTGAGGGCTGATTTTTACAGATAAGCTTTTCCTAAAACATGCCAGCCTTCTTGAAGTAATTTTCTGGCTGGTTCAATATGGAATTTTTGTGAAAGACTTAAAAATATTAGACATCAATCAGTCTATCATTGGACAATATGTTGAGCAGTATAGTAATGGCATCTTAAGAGATGGTGTAAACTCTAAGTACTTAGGGGATCTCATTGTTCTATGGTCTTTTAAAAATATCTCTGTGCTTCATTCCTTGCTGGCATCCATTCTATCAATTTGAGTTGCAGGTGACACTCAGTAACTAAAATTTTTTAAGTGCTGTTTTTTTATATATATTGCGATTTCAAAATCCATTGATACATATTTGCCTAAATTTACATGTTAGCCTTACTTATTTAAGCCAGCTGGTCCAACATGGAATTTTTTTTCAAAGACTTTACAATTCTGGGCTTAATAAATTCTTTAACTACTTTTTGCATTTCATTAAATTACACTTGGAAGAGCTTGCTGATTAGCCACTTCACAGAAAAAGGGAAGTTAAAGTTATTAAAATAGCTTCAATGCCTTGGAGGAAGTATGTTATTTAGAGAAATAACAAAAACTGAATTGCTTATAATTTCACTCATTGAATGTTGTCCCTCTTTCTTCCCTCCCTGCAATACAACCATAAGTATAAAGGATCTGAGTATCATTCTTGGAGTATTTTGTTTCCTATTCTTTTATATATTTAGAAATGCTAACAGACTACATTTAAATGTAACTTTAAGCATTCTGAGAATACGTACTTACTACTAATATAAAACTATAGGATATAGCATATACCTGTTTTTCTGAATTTTTATACATAAGAAGTATCAAATGCATACCAACATGTATTATCAATGTTTAAAAGAGAAAAAAAAAATTAAACTTTGCGTAACACACATTGAAATCTCTAATAAAATCTCTAATGATTCAGAAAAGATTTAAAGACTGACATGTCATGGGTCAATATTATAAACATAATTTGTCTCTCTAACACTTCCTTACTTCAACTTTATAGAGGAGCCAAATGAATAGCATACTCAATTAATCAACTATAATGTCATTCCTTTTAATGATTCTAAATCATAGCAGTAATGCTCAATGTAGTCCCCAGACCAGTAGCATTGGTGTTGTAGGGAGACTTTGAGCCTTACATCCAGCCTACTGAATCAGGAACTCTAAAGGTGGGGCCCAGCCATCTGATTATCAAGACCTTCAGGTAATTCTAAATCTGAGAGTCACTGATTTAGAGGTTCACCATGAATAGCAGAAGCATGAGCTTTGATCCGAGGAGTTATTGACTATAGGGTAACAATGCCAGATATTGGACAGATATTTACTTTACTTTTTAGAGTAAAATATGGGTCTTAAGCAACAACAAATTTGAAAGGAAAAACCTTGTCTCTAGTAGGGTCAGAAGATTGTGCCAAGGCCTGAAATTGTTCACAAAGACTGTGAAATTAAACTTTTTTATGGACACCAAACCACAAAAAAATCCCTTTATCTTGGTTTGGCTTTAGATTAAGGACATTCCTAGAGGAATGAGAGTAATTCCAAGGCCTTTGTGGTTTACAGAGTCCCCAAGTTGCCTGGGAGTTCACTTGAATTTCTGTTTTTCCTTTGGCATGACACAAGGTGAGGAGATATCTAAGGTTTTTAAAGATTAGAACTGAAGACAACTTAAGGGATTATAAAGGGCATGAATTGAATCCAAAGGCACCGTATAAAATACAGGGTGTGTATTAAATTAGAATTTTAGATAACCTACACATAATTTTTTAGTGTGAGTATGTCTCATGAAATATTTGGGACATCCCTGAAAAAAAAATTTGTTATTTATTGGAAATTCAAATTTAATACAGCATCCTGTATTTTTATTTGTAAATCTGGCAAGCTTAATTCAGTTTCTACTCTGCCTAGTAATCTTTATGTAGTGCCTTACTTATCATTATTTAGTCAAACTAGGTATTTGCTGCTGTGTCAATAAGGTAATTTACAACTTTTTAACTCATTAAATATCATATCAATATATGGAGTCTTTTTGTCTTCATTTGATAGAGAAAAACAAAGTGTATATCTAAAAATATTGATATATTTTTGTGTATCTTCACTTATAAATCTATTTTTATCTCGTGATTTCATTAGATATAAAACTTAATACAACTCCATTTATCTTTCTTTTGGTAAGAAATATTTATGGCTGAAATAGGTGTATATCATTATTTTTAAAAAATCTAACACTTTTAAATAAATTATTGATGTTTAATATTTTTGGCATCAGTGGAGATAGTTGTTAAGAGTAAGGAGAACTCTACATTTGGATAATTGTAACAATACCTCCCATTTGTACAAAATTAAAGCAGACAAAGGCCCTATATAGATACTGTGCCTTCATTTCTCACCGTTTTGATTTGTGAGATTCACTGTAAAACAATAGGCTATATAAACCATTTTTACCAATAAGGAAATTGAGGTGAAAAATACATTGACATGTCTAAGATCTTATGTGGGAGAGCTATTCTTAATATATATCTCCTTTAAAAAGTGTGCATTTACACTGAGATTAGCACTTCTGCGTGCCAACGTCATTGGATTCTCTTAGACACCCTGAGTGATAAAGAGGCAGGTTATATTTTGCCCCCTTACAAAGAATGAAATGTCGTCTCAGAAAAATAACTTGTCCTAGATGACACATATAATAAACGATGGAGCAGTGACTTAAGTATAGCACTCTATCAACCATGCCATAAGTAGAACAATCTTGAAGCATAATCAATCCCTTATTTATCAATTTCAACACATTTGGAAATTTGTTTTATGTTTCAGAAACTATAAATGAGATTCTGCCAACCAAGTTCTTCTTAAATGTTTCTTTTCCCCCATAATGAACTACCACGATTCATTCAAAACTTAGAAGGAAATAAAACATAATATAGAGCCTTGATTAATAATAAATTCTCTCTCTGACAGCACTGAATTAGATGACAAAAAGGCTAAAATTATCTTTCAAATGAAGATTCCCAGAGTCATAAAGTCAGGGGAATTAAGATTATGCCAAAAAATCCATTTATGTTCTTATTTCTGCTTAGGATGTAGAAAGCTAGAAAGAACATTGCCACCACCCTAACAAGAAAGAGCTTAAGAAAGAGTTTACCAATGTACAAACCCATACACTTTTATTCAATCATCAGAGATCTAAACATGTAGAAAAATCAACTGACCTAAAATCCAAGAAATGATAGGCTCTTCTAAAGAGACAGGACCAGAGAATTAACTTGCCTGCAGTACGTAAGCAGCATAGGAGGAAAATGCAGCCCACGTCAAGGTGGGGAGTCACCTAAAATAGTCAATGCATTTCTAATGTCAAGATTTGGGCTACTGAGAGAGTATAGGATTCCTTGGAGCAGGAGACTCAATGGGGCTTTGCAACCAGGCACAGGCCATTCTCTGTAGACCTGACATGTACCCACATGTTCTGGGCTGGACAAGAGAACAGAGACAGTTTCCTTTGATAGGACATGCCTGGGGAAGGGGAGCAGTATCTATGAAGGAAAGCCTTGAAGCCCTGGTTGATCATTCTCTTCCATCTCTTCCATGATGCATAAGCTTTACTTACCATTAGACTGGCAAGCTTCACACCTCTTTAGACCTGCACAGGTGAAAAAAGATTGAGGCCAGGAAAGGGGAAAGGGAAAAATCCCTCTTCACTGTTGCAAAAGCATAAAATCATCCTGGGACCAGATCATTAGAGATTTCCATACCAGTAAGGGGAAGGCAACAGAAAACCCTCTCCCACTCAGGACCTGTTAAATATACAAAGTGGAGTTTGGCTGCCAGGGGTGGAGAGGAAATATTGCTGGGAAAAGCCCATTGCATAGACGCAGAGGCATAGGGCTTGACTAGATAGAATCTGAACCAGAACAGCAGAGAATAATCTTATGAATGCTGCCTCTGGGTTAGCAAACCTGGAGAAGCAAGGAAATGTAATCTAGGTCTGGGGAAGGTATCTGCACTTGGAGAGAGACCCTCCTGAGATGCTAACTATATGGGAAACCCTAAAGCTGATTATGGAACAGAAACACTGAAAGTTGATTATGAAACAGAAATAGAAACTAAATGTTCTGGCAATTCATTCTCTAAACCAAGCAAAAGCAACGCAAAAGAGATTTGAAACCCATAGTATGCTGAACAACAACAACAACAGAATCAGCTGATTGCCTAAGTCAGCCTGCCTTTAATAATAAAGCCTTTAGCAGGAGAAGCAAAGGGTAGACCAGTTTCATACTTTACCAGTATTCACCTTGGCCTCTATTATTCTAAGTATTATGTTCAGATTTCAATAAAAAAAATTGCATGATATATGACAAATTCATAGAAATGTATACTATTTTTTAATGACTTACTGTATAATTTTATTTTATATTATAAAAATAATAATGAAATATTCAGTGGGCAGGCAGATAGCCAACTAGCATATGAAAACTTCTCTAAATAGGTTCTATGTAAAGTTTCTTAGATTTTTAGTGTATCTAAAAATTTAGCAAAGAGTTCGTTAAGAGTTTTTAATTTAGTAAAACTTGGATGGATTCTAGGAACCTGTAAATTATTAAACAACTCAGTGACTGGTAAAAGATAATGAATTTGTCCATACTTATTTGAACTGGACAAGAGGAAAGATGACAATGTAATCAACATGGCAGGACTTAGACTTGACCAAGAGACACTGGAGTTATCAGACAGGGAATTTAAATACATGCCAAATACGTCTAGAGCAAAGGACAGTCATCTCTCTGCTTGTAAGATGTATAGTAAAATGAGAAACCGGTAGAGAGATATTTCCCAACTATATACCTCCCTCATTTCTACACTTCGTGGCTTTTAGAGAAATATCTTTTAAGTATGCCATTCTGTTGCCCACTGTGATTAATCTGCCTTACGGAAGCTAGGACCAACTCCATTCAACTTTTGTCATGTAGTATTTAATTAAAGTTATTGTCTACACGACTCCAAGCAGGAGGGTGAGACCAACCAAGCAATAAGCTCCTGGAATTAAGCAGCTGGTTTTCCTCAGAAAGCAAGGGGGCGTTAGGTCTGAATTCACTTTCTTCCTTGGCCTGAGGCATTAATCCGAATGCAGCAGGATATATTAGTGATTGCACACACTCCGCCTTGGTCCACTAGGAGAAAATCTGGAATAATTCTGTCATCCATACCAAACCTACGCAATGAGATGGCACTGAATTGAACGTCCTTGAGGATTTGAGGATTCAGGTGGCGTCTTTGACTCGTTTCTTCAGCATAACCCCATCAGAGCCACCATGCTTGTAACATAGTTTTTCCTAGGACAGGACTTTTGGTGACATTCAGCTCTTCTGAGTTTTGTCCATCAGTGCTTCACTGCCAGCATAAAGTGGCCACTGAGGGGTTTGTGGCATCTCCACCACTAGCACAGAGATCTTTGCTTCTATTTCTCTTGCTCTCTCTCTCTATAGTATAATTTTCTGTGTAAAGAATTCCATTTATATCACTGAATATGAGCTCTATATCAGTATGTTTGAGGTCTGACCATTAAGTTCATGAATTCATCCTAGAAAAATTGCTACCTGCCTTATTGATGATGATCACTATTGTCACCCTTGGGGGACCCCCCCCTTTACTTTCTACCTTTTCTAATTGGATGATACCATTATAGACATGACATTCAAAAGATGATCACAAATGAAGCATTAGATATTCCTCCAGGAAACTCTCCTGAGCAACCAAGGGTAGTCTCATTTGGGGGAAACCTTTTCAGTGATATGCAGCGTATGAAAGTGACTTGTAGTGTTTTCTTAAACATTTCAAGTTCTATCATCAGCATTCATAAGGTACAAGTCACTATGTTTGAGAAGGGAAGCAAGTCAATGCCTGACTTCCTAATAAGAAGTAGGATCAGATAGTGCTCATGTAATGAAGTATCATTTACATCCCAAGTATTGTTGGGCACCCCCAACAAGTGGGACCTTCCTTGGTAGGAAGACATAGATTGGCATTGCCTCCCAGTTAGCCTCATGACTGACTGGCTGATAAACCTTAGGATTCCCAGCTTCAATTATTGGAATAATCGAAGCTAGTACTTACTTTTGTAGACACTGTCTGAGGGCTATAAATTCAACCTTCCATGCTATTTTTCACATCAACAGCTACTTGGCCTTCATCCACCCTGCAGGATGACTGGGCACTGTCAGCTGCAGTGAAGGTGTGAGAGAGATGGGGAGTGTTGATAGATGCCTTGTATTGCGGATATGGGAACTGAGGACAATCCCTGTCATTCCAAAGTCAGGTTCAGAGCCATCTGGTAGAGGGTGGAAGAACAAGCCATTATATTGAAGATGCTTACAGCAGTTTATCATTGTCTTCCTAGAGACTTTCCCTTCATGAGTAAATTTTCAGGGGCAGCTCTGAAAGAAAAAAATCATTAATATTGCTTTCCTTCCCATAATTCTTAGGGACTGAGATGGTCTCTCCATAAGGACTATCTTAGTCCTTCTTCTGCTGCCATGGCAGAATGCCAGGGCTGGGTAATTTATAAAGAAATGAGATTTATTTAGCTCATGGTTCTGGGGGCTGTGAGAGCATGGCTCTGGCATCTGTCAGGGACCTTCCCACTGTGTCATTCTATGGCAGAACACAGAAGGGCACGCAAGCATGGGGGAGAGAGCCAGCGGGCTTAACTCCTTTTATTGTAACAAACTAAGCCTTGTTATAACTAACCTACTCCTGAGATAATGGCAATAATCTATTCAGGATGACAGAGCCCTCATGACCTAATCACTTCTTAAATGTACCACCTTTTAGTACTGTTATAATGGCAATTAAATTTCAAGATTAATTTTAGAAAAAACCTTCAAACCGTAGAGGGTTCCAAGGGTTTGCCTCCTGTCATCAACTGAGAAATTGGTGTTTTCTATTACAGCAATAATCATTTTATCTTTAGGAAATCATCCTCTATTTTCTTGCAGACTTTTTAATCAGAAGTATCTTGTGTGAGTAGGACAGAACGTTTTTTATAAAATTGAGAAAAACTCATGATGTCCCCCACTTTTGGTATGTGTAGGGGTGCTGTAGGCTGTAGGGGGACTTGGAGAGAAGGGCCTTTAACAATGTGATTATTTTCCTTATGATGTGGGATCATGCCAATTCAAGAAGAGAATCTAAGGAACTGCTTCAAAATTAAATTTGGATCACCTAGACTCTATTTTGGACAGGCTGCCATTCAGACTGTCTATAACCAGTCCTGTGTAACGTTGCTATCAGTGCAATGAAAGAGGAATCATTTCCAGGAATGGTAAAGACAGAATCCCAAATTTTCAAAATAGGTCAATAAAGTCCCCACTCTTTGTGGGTTGATCATTCTCTAGGAAGCAGCCAAGGGAATGATCCCTTTCAGGGACAGCCACATTCAGTGACCAAACTGTCTTATTAAGGGAGGAGTGAGAGTAGAGTTAGAAATCCTTCTCAGTTGATATTTTAGGAGGTCCTTTCAATGCTTAAACTTCAGATACCTGTGGATGTGACAGAGCATGGGAGCCCACCTTGACTGTCATCTCTGCTGACTGGATCATCAGAACATCACTGGTTCTGAAATCTGGAAACATGACATAGATTAGGATCAAAGGTAAAGTTGAATGTTGGATAGGAAGAGGAATAGGTGACCTGAAAAAAAAACGTTGGCAGTAGTGAAGCAGTATGATAGCCCACAAATGTCTGTGAAAGGTCTGGTTCCATCAATTTACCAGGAAGAGGTGAGGTCATGCCCCAGATGCTGCGGTTTCCCCCACCACAAGAAAATTGACAGCTTTGGCAGGAATCACAATTCCTGACATGCATTCGTATCTTCTGCACCAGAAATGTAGTGTCTTTCACTTTGTTTCCAGTCCGTAATGATGGATACGTGGCTGTGTCTGGTAGTGTAACAGATCTGAACAACATGTAAGCGAATCTGGGTGTGCAGGCTTGGCCAGCAGCTTGAGTCTACTCGGTCTGTCCAGAGAGTGAGACGGTACCCTGGACATCTACCTGAGCGGCCCATAGAGTTTGATCTTTTGGAATGATTTATTTTTACAGTTTGTGGCTTCAGAAATAGGTCTCCTTAATTTGCCAGTCTGTAGTTTTATACAACAGTGAGGTCACTGGCAAGAAATCAAGAAAACTACAGTGGTTACTCAAGGAAACAGCAGCCAGAGCAGAGAGGAAGCTTTGAGTGCTGTCCACTGGATGGCATGACTGCATCCATGATTCATTCTGTGTAGTTGACACTGAGGCTGAATGGCTGCAGCAGCCTAACAGATGACATTTAGGCTTCAGCTTGGCAGACCCATCAGTGCATCCAGCCCCGAATTTAAGGTCACTCCTGTGAATCAATGACCCCCTTGGAGCCAGCTTGTCTTCACAGGGAAGATTAGAGAATAAAGTTTCCCAAAGCCAAAATACCTGTCAGGCTGAGAGTATTCTTAATAATACCATTCACGTTGGACAAGAGAGGCTGGCCTTCACACCCTGTTTGTTATTGAGTTTCACATCTGTGAGTAGCGTCACAAGGCCATCACAGGCCAGGAGTTCAGTTTTGACTGGACCACAGTAGCAAGAAAATCCTTTCTTCTCACTGAGGGTGATAGCTGTGTCACAGAGATGAGGAGTCCAAAGCCCAAGGGAGTCCTACAAAGGGAGTTGTCTTCCTCTGATAGAGACCACAATTGGCAGAGTCAAGTCAAAGAGATGTAAATGTAAGGGAATTCATTTTCTTGTTTTTATCTGGGTTAGTCAAAATCTTCATTGAGAAATGTGGATTCCAGAATATGATGCTTTGATTTTACTAATATGATCATTCCTAAGGGGTCATTAGATGTGTGGGCCCCCAAATGTAGAGTGTCTCACAGTATCCTGAGTAGTTGCCAATAGTCTGTTGGTTGGGGCACCACTCAACACAGGTCAATTTGTGGCTTAGCCAATGTGAAGGGTCAAGTAGAATGCCCTGGGTGGGCATATACTGTCCCTAACACTCAAGCAGTTCATTAAGGTGTTGGGTCTCAGTTTGGTGGTAGAAGGCAAAAGTAACATTTTTTTTTCTGCCTTGACTGCTAGGGGATTGAAATTATAAATCTCCCCACACCACAAGTTTCTCAGTAAACTTTACTTGGTGACTCACATAATGCATTCTTGTTTCGGTGGAAAACAGTCTTCCAAGGCTGCTTGCTGTACAGACATCCTTGAAAGATAATCCAGAAGAAAGGAGAGGCAGTGCCTCAGCACACAGTAAATGCAGGAATGGGAGACCCATGGGAATTTTCTCTCAGTTCGGCACAAGGAAAACTGTGAATTTCACTTCCTGTAAACTCTACCTGATTTTTAAAAATCCAAGTATGCTCTCATTGAAGAAATCAGAAAGATAGGAGAATGATGTGATCTGGAACTTACTTTTTCCTGTCCTGAATGGAATTTATTTCCTCTGTAAGTTTTTATTTGTTTATTTGTTTATTGTTTCTTGCTTTTTTAAAACACACAAATGAATTGGAAGCAAAACAATCAACAAAACCATGCAGATTCTTAAGTGAATGAAGCTAGTAGTACATGTACTATGCACTCAAATGCCACTGGCACTAAATTCATTAGATTATTTTCTCAGTTCTACATATTTGAGATATATATTGAGATGAATAAATCTATAGATTACTTAATGTTATAACTAATGGTTATTCTCAGAAAAGGTAAAAGTGTGTTAATAGTCCAAGGCATCAGATATAATCAGGAAGAAGTAAGTTTTAAAGAATTCTATAAGAAGAATATACGTTCCTATCACCTATTGCATACTGTGAAACTCAATATTTTATTCAACATCAAAATAAATTATTCTAGATTTCTCTATAGACAAAGGGTTTGGGGATCTTTTACTTATATCAATGGTTGTCAACTCTGGCTACATGTAAGAATTAACTGGGGAGCTTTAAAACTTTCAGTGCAGAATCTGCAGACTCCATGCCTGCAGATTCTGATTTAATTGGTCTGGGGTGCGGCTCAAGGTTTGGTGTTTTTTTTTTTTTTTTTTCCTAATTCCCCAAGTTATTCCAGGGTTACAGCCAAGGTTGAGAACCACGGGCCTGTGCAACAGGATCTGCTACCACGTAATTCCACGGCAGCTCCTTGGTCTGTGAGGACACTTTCACGCAGAACCATTAGCATTACTTAACCATATGAAAAATAAAAGAACACAAAACAATTTAAGGATTTTATGGCTCTGACTTTAAAATTCAGAATGAAAGGTGAGGCTCAAAATGTGTCATTAATTTATTTCAGCAGTTCTTAATTTGGGGGAGGGGAGGTGGCAAATCAGAAACATCTGGGTAATTTTTTGAAAATTAAAATAGCCATGCTCCCACCACGAGATCTAACTTTGAAAAACTTGTGAGTTGGGAGAGAGATGTATAAATTTTTTGACATTTCTCAAGATGATTCTGATCCCCATCATGGCAACAACCACTCCATGTTTTGTGGAAAACCATTGACTTAATTCTTGTGCGTCTAACTCGCCAAGGAGTTAGATGTATGTTACGATGATCAGCGGCCAGCCGCAAACCTTAACCCTCTTGTTATGTGATCAGGTTAATCCTTTGGGAAGCCCCAAATACAAGTCCCATTAAAGAAAGGCTACAATTTGACAAAGGCAACACAGATCGGGGCAATTTGGGCAGAGAAATAACCAAAAACCTTCCTACCCTTAAAAATATGTACATTTTTTTTCTAGGAACAACTACCAATTTGTGATTACCATTGGAAATATAAAATTTACAATGAAAAAGCCATGATCAGATCAGTAAATTTAAAGTATCAGATTCTAGAAACCATTTTCTCAATGTGGTTTTTGACAAACGCAGATAATGCCACAAAATAAGCTCCATTACTTTTAAACTTGAAAAGTAAATAAAAAGAATTTCACAACTTTCTTTCTAGGCATATGCCATACGTGGGCCTCGCTCAAGGAGCTAAGGGGGAGAGAGCCATCCCCTTGTCTAACCACTTTCCCACACAACGTGCAGTCCACAGACCAGCAGCGTCCTGTCACCTCTGGCTGGTTAGAAATGCAGAATCTCAGGCTCTACCTGGCACCACATGAATTGGAGTCTGCATGTTAACAAAATACCCAAGGGATTCTGAGTGACATTAGAATTTAAGAAGCAGGAAGTAGCCGACTGTTTTTAAGACAATGTACTGAACTACTTACTACCCAGAAAGAAGCAAGAGTGCCCAAAGAGGCCTGTAGAGCAAACACAAATACTAGTCCATTTTAACAAGATTCTTAAAAAGGCAAACATAAGAACTTTAAAAATCTCTTGTTCTCACCATACAGCCTTGAATGGGATCCTTACACTGTAGCATGGTGGGGTTTTCATCTTTCTTTTTGAATATAGTCACTAGATGACAGAACAGAAGTGGGTTTGCTGATGGTTATGGTGTTAGTGAGATTGTGTTTTGTTATTATTCCTTTTATCTCAGTTTTCTACTTCTATTTCAGAGAGTGAACACAAGAGGCTGTAATTTGCTAACAAGCAGAAGTGCAAACTGCTCTTGGGGGAAAAAAGAACAAAACAGGGCCTCCACCTGTCCTTTTTATCTCAAATCAGTGCTTCCTAATACTATTTGTCCAGGTATTGAGCATCGGGCAAAAAGGAGCAGGGGAGAAAGGACCAAACTTAAGTTGTGTCACTTTAAATAAATAAATGATATTTTATTCTTAACAATGGTGGTGAAAATCAAGTTATTGATTTTCAAAAGCAGCCGCAACTTAAACATCAATAGTATTAATAACAAAACAGCAGCAAAAATACTAGCAAAAGTATGTAAGAAACATATTCTTACCCACTGACACATTTGAACATTTCATCATGGACACTTTTCTACTTTTATTAGCATCTTCTCTCTCTCCGTCAGTTGTTTTCATACTGAAGCGTCCACGTGAGAATGCTTTCATATTATTTTTCTCACCCAGTAAAGTGATGAATATCATCTCAAAGGTAAAACCCTAGACTTTGGTGTACAATCTCTATAGTAAGTATTTTAAACTAAAGACCATTATATCATATGTATAACATTTTCACAAGCAGGCAGCCAGGAGTCCTTTTTTTTCTTTTCAAAATGTGTAAAACCCAGATCTTGAAATTTTTCAATTTATATAATTTGAGGCTGGATGGATAATTATGCCTCTAATAAACACCATGCCGAGAGTAACATATAGAGTATGAATTTAGGAAAACCCTTGGAAGACTTGCCAAAATGTGAACCATGTATGATGTAAAGGGCCAGACCCTAATAAAGACCATGCCTTATGAAGAATGCGCTGTGGATTTGCCTGATGTACATAGAAACAGGTCTGCCTTCTCAAAGTAACACCTTGTGCCAAAACTCATAATGTTAGATGTTGGCTTGACGCCACTATAGTAGACTCTACCACCACATTTCTGCCATGGCTTTCATCCAATCTTCTAATCGCCATAAAGAAATAACTGAAAAAATGCCAACTGTGGAAAAAGAAATTAGAATAACATGTCTAATCAAATCGTTAGGGTGTTTTTGGTTGTTTTCTGTTTTCATATGATCACCTTTCTTTTTCTTTTTTTTAGAGGAACTCATTTGCATTGTAGATTTAGGTAACAAAGAAAGAAAGAAAGAAAAAGAAAAAAAAGAAGGCCTGACTTTTATTAGTTTAATGATTCTATTTTCCTAAGTCTGTTCCAGTCTGATTGTGAGTTCATTGCCCTATCAATGGTAGAAGAAATAGAAGTTTATGAAATGTTACACTCTTGGGACATGGTAGGGGGCTGGGATGATTGTTATCATTGCAAAAGGAAATTTAAGTAGAATTAGGATATGAAAATTTATTAGTCTGAAGTATGTGGTGTAAGTCAAAATTAGACTGTTAAAAAAAGATTTGTGTTAACTTATAAAGTTTAGACTACAATAGGAAAGGAAATTTAGAAGAGGATAAAGTATTTCCAAGAATGGCCAGCACAGCATGTAACTCCTATCATTGATCAAGCAATCAAACAAATGAAGAAGATTTGTGGCATTTGATCATTTTGCATTGGATGAAAGACAACAGGACGGAGTCTTAGAAAGGCGAGTGTTAATTTACCACTTACATTCCAACTGTGCTAGCTAATAAAAATAAATTACAATCTGATAGAAATGCCTTTATTTTATCGTACAGTACTTTTTGGCAACTGTTGACACAATAGACCATGTGCTACTTCTAATGTCCTCCTCTTTCAGAATCAGTAATTTAACGATTTCCTAATTGTTTACCTTACTGACCAAACTCCTTGCATTTGACAAGGATTTCGTCCTCTATTCTGTCATCAAATGGAGGAGGTTCTCTGAAAAAATTCTAAATTTTTATCATCAGCCTATATCTATCTTCTGACTATGAACGTTATGCTGCCAAAAGCCTAATTGTCTTGCTGACTTGGTATCTTATCAGCTAACAGATATTAAACAAAACATATTTAGGAGGACAGTAAAAAATTAATCTCTAGTGTTTTCTATCTCAGAAAGCTCAGAAAAGGAGGCCACGAGACATCTAATTCTTCCAGCTGAAAACCTAGCAAGCATGCCTATTTCTATCGCTACTTTTTAATTTGCATGCACCCCCACCGTGTACAATCCATCAACAATTGCTATTAATGATAGGTCTGCAGGATATCTTAAATCTTGTCACTTTCTCTGTTTCTACCTTCCATCCACTCTCTGCATCTTGCTGCTGGGTTACTGCAGAAGCCTTTCTGTGGTCATATGTTCATTTTTTCTACTTCTAGTCTATTCTCTCCATGACAACCAGAGTGGTTATAATGATCACTAACTTGCTTAAAGTAGTCCTTGCCTTGCCACTGAACTCAGGAAAAGTTGAATTACCTCCTGGACTGTAAAGTCTTGCCCATGTTGCCTCCTGCCTGCCTTTCCAGCCCTGTCTCATGCCTCTCTCCCCTTTTATTCCCAGGCTGCTGCCACACTGTCCTCTTTTCATGTCACGTGTACTCAAACGTTTCCTTTTACTGGGTCTATCATTTCTTTTCTTCTGTTTGCAGTATTTCTTCTGCTACTCTTGTTCTTTCCCTCTTACACTTCAGGTCCCAGATGATGCCCTTGACTTCCCTAACCACTCTTTCTATGGCAGAATCTTGGCTTTCAACCATCCCAATGACATGCTGTCACATTCGCTGTTGATTTGCTTCATAACATTTATCACAGTCCCTAAGTACACTCTTCTTTCCTTCATCCTTTCCTTCTTGCCATTCTCTCTCAGTAACCTGGGTGAAGGAAAAAAGCTTCTCTCCTTCTCTCACTCTCCTGATGTCTTATGCCCTGCATATGTTGCTAATGTTCAGTAAGTAATTGTTTTACAAATAAGTGAGGCTGCAAAAAGAGTACTTCTCCATAGTAGTTTATTTGAAATGTCACAAGTAACAATGCCCCTTTCTTTCAATATCTCATAAGGTAGCAGGGACTTATAACTTTCTTTGTCCTATTATCATATGTCCAAAAATTGTATGAACTTACAAGTAACTTGCTGTGTTTTGAATGTGTCCCCCTCTGAAATCATGTTGAAATGTAATCCTCACTCTGGTGGTATTGAAAGTAATTGGGAATTGAGAAAATAATTGGGTATTGGGAAGTAATTAAATCATAATAGAGGCTTCAGACAGAGTTCAGACCTCTGTTGCACTTCCTTCTTCTACTATGTAAGAATACAACTTTGTCCCTTCTGAAGAATGCAGGAACAAAGTGCCCTCTTAGAATGAGATATGGGGCCCCACACCAGATACTAATACCAGTATTAGTATTCCCTGATCTTAGACTTCCCAGCCTCCAGAACTGTAAGAAATAAATTTCTGATCTTACAAGAACAAACTAAGATGGAATTACTTTCTTCTCTCTCCACAAAAGGTGATAGTGATGGTTATGAAGGATTACTTTAATCATATAATTCAAATTATAAATATGGAAATGCTTAAATAAAAAGCTGCTGGATGCAGTGGGAGAAGGGAAGAGCAGAGAGAGGGAAGGAGGGAGGGATGGGGTCTGGGGGTGTGACACACTTTTGGAGGGCAGGACACAGTTATAAGAGGGGCTTTGCCTGACAAGTGCAATCAGTGTAACCTGCTATCTTATACCCTCAATGAATCCCCCCAAATAAAAAAAAGCTGCTGGTGTTACTGTAATGTGGGGATCCAGGTTGACTATAACTCAAAAAAATTATGTAGTAAAAATTTATGATTTTGCAAAAATTATTATTTGTCACTTGTTGAATTCAAGTGTTGGGTTCATTCTGTAGAGAACAATTCAGAAAAAATACAAAACTTTTTTACAAAAAGTTGTAGAAGATTCAAGGCTTGCATTTCTCCTCTTGCCACATCTCCATTTTCTCTCCATTTCCTTTCCTTTCCTTCACATCCTTGTAAGGGTGTGATATTCTGAGCATTCTCAGTCCTCTCCCCAGCAGATGTTAGCATGCATATGCTAATTCAACACACTTCCTTCCTACTCATTCTGAAATTCATAACATCTTCAGTGTTTTCTAAACAAAAACACTCAACTATCCAGATCACAAATACTGATACATACTTGGCAAAAACTTAGCTGAAGGGAAACTGCCTTCCCCCCTCCCCTGAAAAGTTTTGAATTTCCTCTGAAATTGTTGAAGTTCTGATCTGCAGTTTTATCAGAGTTTTCATCCTCAGTGTGTGGGGTGTCAGGAAGGGAAAGGATTTATATCTGATAAAAAAGAAAACAATGCGTGCTTTTACACAATTATTTAAAACTATTTCCAAATGGGGAGAATAGTTTTTGTGATAAAGAATATACCCAAGCTAGTGAGTAAAACAATATGAAGCCGTGGCCTAAAACATTGTCCTTGAAACATTTCTCCTTGTAGTTACCCACTTTTGTCAGAGGCATTTATTATTGTCATTTACTTTCCATGTCTTGGGTTTATAAATTTCTTATTAATTCAATATTTATTGAGCATTGATTCTGTGGAACAAATTAGGATATACACATGGGAAAAACACAAAGGTTATTAAGGGCCAGGAATTCTCCTTAAGCATAGAGTTTAAGATAAAGGTCATGGACATGTGTATTATTCACATGGGCTGCCATGACAAAATACCATAGATAAGGTGGATTAAACAAGAGAAATTAATTTTCTCACAGTTCTGGAGGCTGGAAAGTCCATGATTGAGATTCTGGCAGGGTTGGATTTCCTGTAAGCATGCTCTTCCTAACTTGAGATAGAAGCCTTTTTGCTGTATACTCATGTGGCAGAGGGAGAAAGAAAGAGACAGGAATTCACTGCCTCTATTTATAAGGCCACAGTCCTATGATATTAGAGCCCCATCCTTCTGTCTTAATTTAATCTAATTTACCTTCTGAAGAAACTATCTCTAGATATAGTTACAATGAGGGCCAGCACTTCAACACATAAATGTTCGTGGATAGCAGCATAATTAAATCTATACCAACATATTTGGCTATAGTTCAAAGTTAAAGCAATGGGGGCCATTAAAAAATGTAGAAATAAAACATCTAGTTGGATTTTAAAGAATGAATAAGATTTGAAGAATATAGTAAAGGGAGAAGTAAAAAAAAAGCTTGAGATACTGTGATCAGAAGTAATTAGCTGAGTTTATCTGAAATGAAATGCAGGGAAAAGTTGTAAGAACAAGGTTCAAATAAAATTATATATTAATTGGTGGGGGCACACCTATGGTGCATCTTAGAAGGGGACAGGTGAAACTTACTAAATGCAGAATACGAATGCCTTCATACAATAACTAAGAAAATGCCATGAAGAGTATGCTAAACAGTTTGATGAAAAAAATTTCAGATTGTATGTGAAACCAGCACATTGTACCCCTTGATTGCATTAATGTACGCAGCTATGATTTAATAAAAAAAAAAGAAAGGAAAAAAACATATTGACAAAATGGATAAAATTTTTTTAAAAACTATATATTCAGGTCAATTTGAGAAGGACCATATATGCCAGGCTGACATACATACTTCATTTAATAGGCAATAAAGGATAATGT
>CAUYRH010069987.1:0-22204 GCA_963574655.1 Perodicticus potto
TATCCCTGTAGTTTGTGGCTTAAGTCAGATATTTTTGCACCACTGCACTCCAGCCTGGGAATTGGATTAATACTTTCACAAAAAAAAAAAAAAAAAAAAAAAAAAAAAAAAAAGGTATACAGTTATTTAACAATATGTATTATATATAACTTCCTGTTGTGGAATTTGATGACGCTTACATAGCATCTAAATAATAACCCACCCACCCCCCACATTTTATAAGTAGACAACGTGATTGAGGTCACCTAGCAATTTTCTGATAGAAGTCAAACTAAGACACAGGATTTCTCGGTGTTTTTGTTTCTGTTTCTACTAGTATTTCATATTCAGTTTTTGTTTGTACAAGGAAAACTCAGTTTGAACAACAAAACCTTGGTAGTGGGAGGCGTACCCTAGAAAGCATTGTCACTGTCTCTTTCCATTTAGAATTGGTAGGGGCTCAGTAATCACTTCATAATGAATTTGGGTTTCTGAGCTGTCTTCTCTATGAAGCTTGAGCTTGGGCTTCCATGACAGCTCATGTGACTATAGACAATGTTGGAGACAGCAAGAGAATCAGGGAGCTTAGACTTGGCAGAGTTTGTGTGTGCACTTCTGATGTGTGCACAGAAACCAGGTCATTATTTCACCAACATGTTTTCACATCTCCTTCCCACCATGATGTAAAATCTCTAAATTGTTAATTAGCTTTTCCCTCGTGTTTTTAAGCTTTCTCCGCTTGTTGTTTTCCTTCAGAAAGCAGAAAGGAAATGGGAAGAAAAGAGACAAAATCTGGAGCATTATAATGGGAAAGAATTTGAGAAGCTTCTAGAAGAAGCTCAGGCCAATATCATGAAATCAATTCCAAACCTGGAGATGCCACCAAGCTCAGGCGCACCGCCAAAGGGAGAGGCTTCCGTGGACAGGCTAGAGTTATCAGGTAAGGTCCAGACCCAGGGCAGACACTCACCAAGATGTGTGGGCCAGCACTGTGGGAAGCCAAGGGGGGCGAAATGCTTGAGCTCAGGAATTCAGCCTTGGTCCAGCCTGAACAAGAGCAAGACCCTGTCTCTAAAACTAGCCAGGCATTGTGGCGGGTCCCAGTTCTCATCACCTCACCACCTTGGGAGGCTGAAGCAAGAGGATTGCTTGAGCCCAAGAGTTTGAGGTTGCTGTGAGCTATGAAGCCACAGCACTCTACCAAGGGTGACAAAGGGAGACTCTATCTCAAAAAAAAAAAATGTGTGGGCTCACAGCATGGGTCAGTATGGGGCCACCCAGGTCAACATGTGCTGGTCAGCAGGACCAATGTCTCACTTCTTTGGCATTTTCCAAAACGTCATTTAGAGCTGGGTACTGTAGGTCAGTGGTTAGCGTGCCAGCCCCACACACCAGGGGCTGCACCTGGGCCTGATTAACAAAAAAAAGGGAGCCCTGGATGGGCAGCCCTTCTTTTGTAAGGATGGCTTTCTTCCCGCTGGCCCCATGGAGAATTTCTTGCCTAATTCTATTCTCCCCCATTACAAATTTTGTCATAAAGCTTTTTGATGTTTTATACAATTCTCATAACTGTTTTTTCTCATGGTTGTACAACAGAAATATAACATTACATTTTGTTAACTTACCTCACTGAGGCTTTTTATTCTTTCAGATTTTCAAAACTTTGCATGAATTATTTTTAAAATTACTCCCTAAAGTATTTTTTACTCAGTTGAAGTATTCTTTTGGGTTATTTTTGTTTTTCTTTTGTAATGCATGCTCTGATTTCTTCTCACAAAAACTCTACTCATGTACAGACTACTGGAGTTTTTTTATCATTTTAATTTATTTGCCATAGATGTTATTGTTTTTTTACGTCTCATTGTTTACTAATAAGGCACAAAACTCTTGTTTGGAATTTTTTTTTTTTTTTTTTGTGGAGACAACGCCAGGCTATTTTTCTGTTTCGCAGTTCAGTCGAGGCCGGGTTTTAACCTGCCACCTTCGGTATATGGGGTTGGCGCCCTACTCACTGAGCCACAGGCACCGCCCTTATTTGGGATTTTTAAAACCATTTGTAGCGCCTCTTGTGTGAATTGTCTGACTATGTAGATAACAGTGAAAGATGGAAAGCTATAAAAAAATTGATGGAAAACTTAGGGGATTGCAGCCTCAGTTATGGTCAAAGAAAAATTATTCACTGGGACACTTGTTGAAAACAGCTAGAGGGTGGCGCCTGTGGCTCAGTGGGTAGGGCACTGGCCCCATATACCGAGAGTGGCAGGTTCGAACCCAGCCCCGGCCAAAATGCAACAAAAAATAGCCAGCTGTTGTGGCGGGCACCTGTAGTTCCAGCTGCTCGGGAGGCCGAGGCAAGAGAATCGCCTAAGCCCAAGAGCTGGAGGTTGCTGTGAGCTGTGACGTCACAGCACTCTACCCAGGGCAACAAAATAAGACTGTCTCTAAAAAAAAACACAAGGAATAGTTTATTCAAGAGTATTGCAGGCCCTTTGAGGTGGCTCACGCCTGTAATCCTACCACTTTGGATGAGCAAAAGTGGGACCTTATCTCTACTAAAAATAGAAAAAAAATAGCCAGACATTGTAGCCAGTACCTGTAGTCCCAGCTACTCAGGATGCTGAGGCAGGAGGATCATTGAGCCCAGAAGTTCAAGGTTGCTGTGAGGTAGGCTGACACCCAGGCACTGTAGCTTGGGCTAGAGAGTGAGACTGTGTCTCAAAGAAAACATTTTTAAAGAGCATTGCAGTCGGGGACAGCGAGTGAACTCTATCAGTGTGGATGGATTCTTGCTAAACTGGGACTGCAGTTAGTATGGGGATACTTAGCTAGCATGGGGGTGCGGACCTTGGTCAGACATTAAGACTGGAGGAATTACCCTACCATGACTCAGCGAGATTCTTTGCTAAAACCAGACATAGGTCAGGAAGAAGGCTGAGGGGAGCCTGAATAAAGTTTGGTCAAGGAAGGACTCTGTCGTCACCCACCAGGTGAGGAAACTGGGCCCACCCCTCAGATGGGTCAACAACCCAAACCAGCCTTGGGAGGATCCCACAGAGCTGCAGCTAGTTACCCCACACCCTTGAACATGAGACTCACTCACTGGTCACTCTGAGGATGTACCCAGGTCTTTATTACAACATTAAGCAGAGATGCCTCAAGAATCTCCTTGAGGCTCGGCGCCTGTGGCTCAGCGGGCTAAGGTGCTAGCCACGTACACCTGAGCTGGCAGGTTCGAATCCATCCTGGGCCCGCTAAACAACAATGACAGCTGCAACCAAAAAATGGCCGGGCATTGTGGCGGGCGACTGCAGTCCCAGCTACTTGGGAGGCGGAGGCAGGAGACTCACTTGAGCCCAGGAATTAGAGGCTAATGTGAGCTGTGATGCCACAGCACTCTATCCAGAGTGACAGCTTGAGGCTCTGTCT
Organism: Perodicticus potto; assembly: GCA_963574655.1. NCBI lineage: Eukaryota > Metazoa > Chordata > Mammalia > Primates > Lorisidae > Perodicticus > Perodicticus potto. The sequence goes on from CAUYRH010069987.1 coordinate 3,406, forward strand.
CAAAAAAAAAAAAAGAATCTCCTTGAGACACCCATTTCAGTTTCCCAGAAAAGAAAAACACCTTCCAAGGAGAGCAGGCCATGTCCCTAGAGAGAGCTGGAACAAAGCTTCAGTCCCGAACGTTCCAATAGCCCTAGGTGTAGTGTTGATTCAGGGGAGAAGTGCGGTTGTGTGGTTGAGCTTTAAGATAGGACGGCCTTTTTCTATGTCCTGGGGGAAGCTTAAACAGATACCTGCATCTCCTAACTTACTTGTGAACACTGTTTACACTTCTCTTATTTGTGTATCTGTCGCCTCCTTTTATGAGCAGAGAATCTCTTCCAACCACATAACCATGACCAAAAACCATCTGCTGCTTCCCTGGCTTTGTTATTTGTTGCCATTTTCATCCCCTCTGACTCTCTCTTGGCCATATTTGCTCTATTCAAATCCCTCTTGCTGAAGCTCTTTTTCAGATTGGGGTGATGAAGGCTTTGGAAGCTATGGGGTGCGGTTCTGAATTTGCCTTTAGGCTCTGATTTTTCATCTTTCCAAGTAATACTCAGCTTTTCTACATAACGAGAAGTTTCTTTAATAATAATAGCTACTATTTCACATAGCATTTATGATAAGCTCTGTGCTCCTCCCAGTAGACCAATGGAAAGATTTTTTTTGAAAGGATATTCGTATGTTATACCCATTTAGCAGATGAAAACATTGAGACAGAAAAAGTTTAAGTAACTTGTGCAGAGTATTTTTAATTAATTAATTTATTTTATCTGGAGACAGGATCTCACTGTGTCACCCTGAATAGAGTGCCACAACATCATAGCTCATGCAACAACCTCAAACTCTTGGGCTCAAGTGATCCTCTTGCCTCTGCCTCCCAAGTTGCTGGGACTCCAAGCCCCCACCACTATGCCTGGCTAGGTTTTCTATTTTTAGTAGAGACAGGGTCTGCTCTTGTCGGGCTGGTTTTGAACACCTTAGCTCAAGCAATCCACCCACCTCGGCCTCCCAGCGTGCTAGGATTGATTAGAGCTGTGAGCCACTGCACCCGGCCAATACAGAGGGGGTTTTTTGGATTTTAGAAATAGAGAATATTGAGGTCAGATTTCAAAGAGTTTACGGGACTTTCTAGATTATTTTAGTGGTGACATATTGTTTTCCAGAAGACTCTTCGAATTCAGAACAAGACTTGGACAAGCTGGGAGGAAAGTCCCCCCCTCCTCCTCCCCCACCCCCTCGGCGAAGCTACCTGCCAGGATCGGGGCTCACCACCACCAGGTCGGGCGATGTGGTCTACACCAGCAGGAAGGAGCCCACCACCACTAAGGTCTGATGGGTCTATAAGGTTTCCAGGTGGCTGTTTCCTAAAATGTCAGGGTTTCAGGCAACTGTTTGTGTCCTCAGTTGTTGAGAGAGGGCTAGAGAGTCCCACTGAGAGTCCTCCACGTCCTTTTATAGTTGGTGTGCCAAGTTCTAATAGGTAGACTGGTGGGCGGGTCCCTCCTCCCCAGGTGAGAGCAATCTCTTGGGACAGAGTTAAGTGGGTGGCACTGAGAGGGGGGCCTACAGCCCTGCACTTGTCCTTTTTCCCCAGGAGAGCCAGATCTCTAACAACTTAAGCCCTGAGGAACTGGTTTGTGGGTTCAGATGATGCCCTTGAACATGGTTCTCCCTGCCCAAACATAAAAGTATTGAGGCAGAGAAGAAAAGTGTGACTCTACCCTGCTAGACCTCCAAGGAGTGGCTCAGCACAGACTGGGAGATGTCGGCCAATGTCATTGGACTTGGTGCTGCACCATGTTCCACCCTGACTTGACTTTCAGTTGTGACTGTGAAATGCAAACCACTTCCCAAGCAGGGGTAGGCGAACGGAAAATTGTCTAACAAAGGTAACAGAGATTAGCCGGCATGGTTCTGGGAGTTTTTATAGAAAAATGTTCAATGAGCTTTAGATTCCACTTAACTAGGCAGGTTTTATCTTGTATGTTAAATGCAAAATACAGGTTCCAAGGAGCTGTCATAGGGGAGGGCCTTTCCTAAAGGGCCTGAGGTCGAGGAGTTACAATTACATCTTCAATCCATTCACCAAAATGACAGTTTGTGCAAACAAAAACCCAAATTAAGTACAAGGGAGAACAGCTTTTTGGCTATCTTATCAGCTAACAGCAGGAAAGCCAGGCTCCTAGACAGTGAGGGAGCATGTCACCTCTCCCCGTTTTGAGGCCAACGTCTGTGGTTTGAATCTCCCATAGGCGAGCAATGAGGATGCTGGACCGAGCCTGCAGACCAGAGCCAGTAAAGGTCCAGCAGAGGAGCCTGCTTCAGCCTGGACCTCGTCCCCACCGCCTGTCACCACCTCCTCAAAGAACGAGGAGGAGGAAGAGGAAGAAGGAGAGAAAATAATGGCTGAACTACAGGTATGTGGAAGAGATGCTGGCCCCCTCTGGTTTCATGGGGGACTCTCACAGACTTGTCAGCTAACGAGAGCTGGCACAGGGCCCCATGGACCAAGGTCATGGGAGCTGCGTCTTCTGGCCTTGACCTCAGCACGCCTTTAAGACACGGGCAAAGAACGACCATCTCACCATATAACTCAAGAAAACTTACACACTTTCCTATACAATTTACTTCCTTTCTTTCAGCCTTACGAGTCTGTGCTCTAAAAAAGCAATTAAGATGGGGATTAGAAGACTGCTCATTGTCTTGGTAAGGACTGATCGAATCACACCTTAGGTGGGCTCGAGCTCTTCAGCTTTACTGCTGAGAATGACCTTGAATCAGGGACCCAAGGCCAATGACTGACCTCCTATAGTTCATACCAAGTTCCTGCTCAGGGTCAATGTCATCTTTTCAGATGTTCTGGGAGGCTAAATGATTTTGTTTTCCATTTTCCTTAACTTTATCTTTAAACTAATTGACACAGTCCACTCATAGCATGAAGGTGCTGAGAGTGTACCCAAACTGATCCCACATTCAGATCATAGAATGCCCTACGTTTATGTTCTAAGGTCTTACCCCATCTGAGACATGGACACAATTACTAGACCAAAGTCTATTTGTAGAGTACAGTTGCTCCTCAGTATCTGTAGGGAGATTGGTTCAAGGACCTTTCTCAGATACTAAAATCCAGTTACTCAAATCCCTGATATAAAAAGGCCTGGTATTTGCATATAATCTATGCACATCCTCCTGTATACTTTAAGTCATCTATATATCACTTATAATGCCTAAAGCACTATAAATGCTATGTAAATAAGTATCATACTCTGTCATTTAAAGAATAATGACAAGGAAAAAAGTCTTCACATGTCTGGTAAGGATGCAATTTTTTTTCCGGAATATTTTTCTTATGATGCTGATGGAATCCATGGACGTGGATGCCACAGATACAGAGGGCCAACTGTATTTCATTTTAGTCACATTTAGTATAGGATTTTTCCACTAATCAAATAAACCACAAGTGCCTTGGGGCCTCAAAGCATGCTGCCGTTTCTAACAACGTGTCAATGCTTTTTGTGCAACCCCGTGAATGCTTACTCTTCACTTGGAGTAGGGAGAAGTTTGAAACCACTCCATTTTCAGTGCATTTGTTCTACTGTGGTTTCCATGGTGATAAGGACCAAAATTGAGCAGCTTGGCGGGCTGGAAAACAGGCCTGCTAGCTGCTTTGTCACACGCCTGGGGCCTTTCCAGCCTCGCTAAAACTCACAGACTAGCCTGGGACATCCCTTTGACAAATCAGACTGTTTACAGGTTTTAGAATGGTTGGAGAATCCTACTTGTAGGAACTATTGATTTCTAATTTCTAGGCTCTTTGAATAATCCTATACTAGCCCTTGAAGAGAAGTAACATATTTATTGCAGCCGCTCACAGCCCACCACTGGAGGATATTTTTCTCCACTGAAATCTAAATCTCTGATGCCATTACAAAGGACTGCTTTGTAAAGGATGGAGGATCTGGCTTCTAGCAATTTTATTGGTGGTTAGATAATAGTTGTGAATGAAGTACTCTAACCCTAACTTAGCCAAACCCTGTTAGCCTCCTGCTAGGATAAAGACCCAACCTGGTAAACCAGAAAGTCTATCAATGATAGCCAGTGGCCAGGCTGGTTCCTTTTCCTCTACACACTCTGGAGCTAGACGAGCTAGACAAGGAGCAGCTGCAGCCCCGATGGAGCAAATTTATGTGATCGCCAGGCATCTGAGATCCAGGGCCTACCAGTCCAAAGGAGAAGGCTGGTGGCCTTGGTAGACAGAAAAAGTAAGCAGATGGTCCAAACACGTCCGGGGCAAGCTAGGACCAGCATGTCTAAGAGACAGCCAGGGGTCCAGGGACCACCGAGAACAAGCAGAGTTATGGAGGAAAAGGGCAGAGAAGGCCCCAAGCTGCATTCAGATTTTAGGACCAGTGCTGAAATGTTCCCTTTGGGAGGACATGCGTTATTCTTTCTGCCTATGTAGTTATTTCCAAATGACATTTGCTGTCAGAAAAGTACTAGGCAATTATTAAGATGATTTGTTTTGAGACATTCTCACTCTGTCACTCAGGCTAGAGTGCCATGGCATCATAGCTCACAGCAATCTCAATCTCCTGGGCTTAGGCTATTCTTTTGCCCCAGTCCAGCAGCTGGGACTACAGGCACCAGACATTCTGTCTCTCAGTCTGGTCTCCAACTCCTGAGCTCACGGGATTCTTCTGCCTTGGCCCCCCAAAGTGCTAGGATTATAGGCCTGAGCCACCATGCTAGCCAGTATTTTTATTTTAAACTGAGTGATGTATAGCAGTGATGTGCATAAACTTGGGTCCCTAGGTTATCTGTCTCTCCTGCTTTCATGATCATCCTGTCTGGACACCTGCTTCCTCTCAGCTGGTACACACAGTCTCTCTTTGGCTGAGGACTGGCCTTCCTGACACAGGGTTCATGTGAGCCAGCTGTTCTATGATCATCAGTTTTCAGTGACAGATCTCTAGGGCTCAGGCAGCTTCTAGGCCACTCAGAATCACACAGATGATAAGGAGCATCGATTTATTCTAAATGAGCCTCAGCACACAGCCTTACCTCTTACTATAACCGAGAATGGATTGGTAAGGATTACTTTTCTTTTGAGGTTTACTGTGTTTAAAACTCTTTGAAAAAAGAAAGATAGCTTTTTGTTTCAATTCCGCATTTAAGTCAACATTTTTAAAAGATCAAAGCAACAAGCACTACTAAGTACAAATCAGGTTCACCCAGACTGGAAGAAAGAGGGTTCCTTTTCAGGGGTCTGTCCATTTTGTCTTAGCGTGGCCTAAGAGAGCACGGAAGTCTTTGTCCCAGGCTCAGCCCCTGAGCCAGCTTTGCCAACACAAGGTTCAATGGGGAGAGGAATTTCAGGGTGCTGCCTCCCTGGCGTGAGCAAGACTTGGGGCTGGGGTCCCCATTTGGATCCTGCCTGTCTCCTGGATACCCTAGGATCACTGTTAACCTCAGTATTTTAATTCCTTAGGCATTCCAGAAGTGTTCTTTTATGGATGTAAATTCAAACAGTCACGCTGAGCAGTCCCGGGCTGACAGTCACCTTAAAGACACTAGGCCGGGCACCACAGTCCCACCCAAGGAGAAGAAGGTAACCTGGCAATTCCACACGTGCCACAAGGCTGGGCAGTCCTTCCTTGCTCGGACACTAACACGGCTCTTTTGGCTTGAACTTCATGCCCCTTCTCTCTATTTTTCTGTCTCTCTCTCTTTTTTTTAACAAATGGAGGCACAGATGTAGGTTCAGGTCGGAGATATCTGGCTCAGCTTTTCAGAGCAAACACCATGCTCTTGCATACACTATACGATAGTAAATGCAAAATTTAGACCGTATCATCCCAAACTACACACTATTTACCTTTCAAGCTTTTCTAGAACAACTCTGGGAAAAAATAGAAATAGCAACCAAATATATAGCATTTTTGCTCATTTTTGCCGTGTTTTCTGGACAAAAAAAACCACCTATGTTCAAAATAGGTAAACCTTAGATTTGGGGAAGAAAAGACCACCAAAAGATACCTGCTGTATACACAGTAACCTCCTAAAGCATAATATTTGCACATATGTCTAAGAATGCCAATCAGAATTTTTGCAAAGTATTAGCAGTGTTTTAAAGTATACCTTTCAACATAGATTAGCATATTTCTTTCTTTTTTTTTTTTTTTTTTGAGGCAGAGCCTCAAGCTATTACCCTGGATAGACTGCTGTGGCATCATAGCTCACAGCAACCTCCAAATCTTGGGCTTAAACTATTCTCCTGCCTCAGCCTCTCAAGTAGCTGGGACTACAAGAGCCCACCACAGTGCCAGTCTATTTTTTGGTTGTAGTTGTCATTGTTTGGTGGCCCAGGCAGGATTTGAACCTGCCAGCTCTGGTGTATATAGCTGGTGCTGAGCCAGATTAGCGTATTTTAATGTTAAAATCTATTTGTGACTTCAAGAAAAGATGTCCAGGCTCTAAAAGTCCACTATCAGCGAAGAGCCTCTGCCAAGGAGGCCAACCTGTTTCTCCCCAAACCCTGGTGGAGCCCTTGTGTGAACTGTTTGCCACATAACTGACATATACATTAGTAGGAAGAAGAATCTCACCCTGTACCAAGGGAGAAAACTGTTAGATTACTATTGATTAGCCTTCCTCATGAGAAAACCTTCTACTAATTTGAATTGAACCCAATCCATGAAATCACATCAGAAATATATTGTTGATTCAATATATGGAAATTGCTTACATAACCTTATTTAGATGAGTTTATGCGGCTAAGGCACCAGCCACATACACCTGAGCTGGCAGGTTCGAATCCAGCCTGGGCCCGCCAAACAACAATGATGGCTGCAACAAAAAAAAAAAGGGCTATTAAATGAGTTTATGGAAGGCCTGGCCTGGCATATGGGGGCCAATGTGACCACTTCTGACTTTGTCAACTTGGAATTTCTTGACAATCTCCCTGGAGGCAATCATTGACGAATTTTTCTAATTGGCTAGAAAATTAGAAATCTATATTCCATTGATTTAACTTATCTCAATTGTGGGTCTCTTACATAATAAGCAGGTCTTTATTGAGTGCATCTAGTTGCAGGCATTTATTCTGGATAATACTCAGTAGATTGACCTACTTCATAATAAATATCTTAAACATTTTTCTTCTGTCATGAAGCTCTAACCTAACACTTGACTTTTGTGCAATTTTCCTGTCTCTCATTTTTGTTTATTGTCTGGTAAGTGTGCTTCTCTGCTTGCCTAAACAATTCAAATCTCAGAGCTTATTAACAGATATTAAAGAGGCTTAATTACCTTTCCTGCAGAGTCTTGACCATCTGATTCTAAGATTTAAGAAATCATTGTGAGTTTAGTTGATGATTGTGAGCAAGTTCATGCACTTGCTTTGATACAATTCATTCTTTCTAGCCTAGTGATAAAAAAGATATTGGTCTTGATCAGTTTTAAAATACGTTAATTGCACGGGGACATTTGAACTATTTAAGGATTGAACGGCACAGGCCCTGAACAACCAGAACAGACACCAGCCCTAACCCCCAGTAAATGAACCAGCAGAACAACAGTCATGCGTGTGTCCCCTTTAAGTCACATGCCAATTCCTTCTTTGATGGAGAGGGCTAATTCGCACCCGGGTCCTACCTAGCATGATATGCTAACTCCATGTTGGGAGTTGACATCTGAGGCTGAAACCTCCTTCATTTTTCTTCTTTAAAACTTTTTCCTCAATGTGCTAATTGTTTTCTATTTTAAATTTAAAATTCCACAATAGAAATTATGTGGGTCAATGCAGCCGAATCATTGCCCTTGTCTGGTGGGTTGACGAGGAGTGAGCAGAAGTTAAACAGGAGGTATTTGGTGGCTAATGGACCTCGTAACTTGCTCAGTATTTCCACATGATCAACACTGATTTTGTGTGATATTTTCCTAGAGTGGAAATAAACAGAGTCTCACTCTGTTACCCTGGGTAGAGTGCCATAGTGTCATCATAGCTCTCATCGACCTCAAACTCCTGGGCTTGAGCAATCCTCTTGCCTCACTCTTCCAAGTACCTGGGACTACAACTATGCCCAGCTAGTTTTTCTATTTTTACTCAAGACAAGGTCTCACTCTTGCTCAGGCTGGCCTTGAACTCCTGAGCTCAGCAATCCACCCACCTTGGCCTCCCAAAGTGCTAGGATTACAGGCGTGAGCTACTGCACCTGGCTAGAGTAGTAGCGTTGCTCTGAGTTGACTTTGGCTCGCCCTGGGTTATTGTGCTTTATGCCATCATTGCTTTGACCAAGCAGCCTTCATGGGGATTGTTCTATCTTATTGCAATCAGTCACTTCTCCCTCTTGGGCTTCTGAAACAAGAAGGGCGGGCAGCATGTCCTAGAACGGGCAGGCACGGCTAGTGTTAGAGCTGGGGCTGGTCCACCCATGCTGGGAAAGGCCACTACTTGCAGGTGAACCACTTTAAATACCTGGGTCCTCATTTTGGGGTCCTTCAGTCCTGAATCTTGGTATATCTTCATTCTGCCTCTGAAAATATAGAGAAGGCACAGAATCATGATGTCACAGGCACTGTTTTAGCCTCTAATATCTGCTTTGTCAACAGTTAGGTTATACGGTGACAGCATTGTCACCAAAATTTTAGATTTGCTTGCCATGGCTGTTTTGACACTTACTTCATGCTTGCAGTACACACTGCAAGGATGCTTTTGATACATCATTTGACCAAGGGAAAATAATGTGTTTTCCATGCCCAAGTCCCATACCCAACAACCAATGCAGATACTCTTAGAGGACAATTTCCAGAAAAGAAGCCAAAGTGAGACTGAAATAACTAGCTGTAAGAAAAACTAAAAATCTCCTGGTTTAGTCGTTATACGCAAGAAAACCGAGGCCCATAGGAATGAAATGACTTACCCTAACGTAACACAGTGTAAGGGGCAGGTCTGGGTTAGAATTAAAACCTTCTGTTGGCCCATCCATTGTGCTTTGTGGTTTTAGATTCTGCTCAGTTCGCAATCACATGTTGAAAAAAGAATCGTGCTGACACAGAACCTGTCCCTTTATTCTCTTAGCTGCTCCCCCCCACCAAATTGGAAACACTTGAAATATTTTGCTAATTGAGATTTTCATCTTGTGCAAACACAGGGCATTTTTGGAAGTTGGAGAACAAAGCAATCCAAGGTAAACAGTTATAGGCTTTGAATTGTGTGTCCCAGATGTGTTTGTTCCGCATGTCTTGGAAATGTTAATTAAAGGCACAATTTAGTGATAGCCCACTATGGGGGTGGAGGATGTGGTTCGTGGAGTAACATGTCCTACACTGTTCTACCAGAATTTGGAATTTTTCCACGAAGATGTACGGCAATCTGATGTTGAATATGCAAATGGCCCCCAAATGGAATCCCGCAAGGTGAGTTCAACCCACCTGTGTTCCGGCCGATACCGCACAAATTAATCACCTTCCACTACAAAATCCATTTCTGATTGAATGTGTGTGGTTTCCTTCCATTCTCCTTCTCAGGTTACCGCAGGGGCTCTCAGATCTAGTGACCCTACTAAATGGGAAAGAAGAATGGAAAGTAGTATTTCTGATGCATCGAGAACATCGGAATATAAAGCCGACACCTCAATGAGGGAAGATTCCGTGTCCAGTATGAGTTTACTCAGAGACAGTAGAAACTATTCCCAGAAAAATGTGCCTAAGGTCAATTTCAGTCTCTCCGCCATCAGTCCTATGGAAGATGAAATGAACCAAGGGCCTAAAGTCTCAGGACTGCAGTACTCTCTACCCAGCACTGAGAGTCAGAAGTTGAATTATGGAAGGACAAAAGAAACAGACCTCCAAGAACACGAGGACACAGACAAGTGTCACGTCCCCTCTCCCGCTAGAGCGACGGAGTTCACCGTTCATGATGTCAGTCGTGACACCAAAACACAAGATCACGCGGGTCCCGTGACAGATTTGAGCCAAGTGATTCTGAGACCCAAGGGGGCTAGGCAAGCTAACGTGAGCCCTAGTGAGGACGGAGAATCAAGTCCAAGTTCTCCCACTGAAGAAAGTGCGGCCGCCGACAACATTGCCTTCATGATTACCAAAACAGCTGTCCAAGTTCTCTCCAGCGGGGAGGTTCAGGATATAGTGAGCCAAAAGGGAGGGGATGTACAGACGGTAAATATTGATGCCAAAAAAGAGAGGACCTCCCAGCAAGAAGAGTCTGAAAACGAAGAGCCAGTCGTGTGCTTAGACAAGAAGCCGGTGATCATTATTTTCGACGAGCCCATGGACATCCGGTCTGCCTATAAGAGACTTTCCACCATATTCGAGGAATGTGATGAGGAATTAGAGAAAATGATGACAGAGGAAAAGATAGACGAGGAAGAAGAGGAGGAAAATGACGACCCTGGGGTACAGAATAACACTCCCCAAACGTCGTATAAAAAGGTTCCCTGGGACAGTCTTAGAACAGGAGAACAGGTGGAAACAAAATTGCAGCCACACTCCCTGATGGCTGAGCCCAAAACCCCAGGAAGGCAAGAAATGAGTGAAACCGACCTGGGCAAGTTCAGCCAGGTGGATCCTCCCAGCGCCCAAAGCAAAGCCGACAACGTGACCGATGACCAGTTGGAAAGCCCCAAGAAAAAGTTTAAATTCCGATTCCCTAAAAAGCAACTCGCGGCCCTCACTCAAGCCATTCGCACAGGAACCAAAACGGGGAAGAAGACGCTGCAGGTGGTGGTCTACGAGGAGGAGGAAGAGGATGGGACCTTGAAGCAGCACAAGGAGGCCCGGCGCTTCGAAATCGCTCGGTCTCAACCCGAAGGTGTGGCTAGGAGAGAAGGGCAGCCTGGGCTCGAGGGCACAGCTCAGATTTCCAGAACCGATGAAATTAGAAAAAATACCTACAGAACGCTGGACAGTCTGGAACAGACCATTAAACAGCTGGAAAATACCATCAGCGAGATGAGCCCCAAAGCCCTAGTTGAGACCTCGTGTTCCTCCTACAGAGATTCCGTTGCAAGCTCATCTCTCGTAGCCCAAGAACCACCGTCCCAACCCTTACTAGTTCCGGATGAAGCCCCCACTGCTCTAGGGTCCCCCACGTCAATAACTGCAGCTTCACGTAAGGTATCTTGACCTGGTGGAAAAATAATAAAAAAAAAAAAAAAAAGAAAAACCAAGCCAGCTGCTTTCTTAAATCTGCCATAATCACCATTAGCAAAAGGTGTCTTGTGATTTAATCGCTTTCTTTGAGGTGGTGTGTGATACCCTCTCCTCATCCTCTGTCCCTCACACCTTCAAAACAACCACTAGATGCCTAACCGCTCATTGATTCTGTGGTTTACCTCTGTGGCTGATCGGTGTTGGGTCAACGCAAGGATGCTATGGAGATGATTGCTCTGACACTCACATTAAAATCCGTTTGATCAGTAGTGAGCAGTTTTATTCTGTTTGTTTCTTCCGATTAACCCCAGTTGGTGTCTCCTAGCTCTGTTCTGCATGTAGAGCTGTGGCTTCTCACCCCGAGCTTCTCTGCGCACAGTGGGGCAGCCTGGGGGAATCACCCACTCACGCATTCTCCTTCTCTCTCCCTGGTCCTTCCCGCAGGGCTCCAGTGGGACCCCGCAGACAAGCAGGATGCCCGTCCCCATGAGCACCAAGAACAGACCCGGAAGCCTGGACAAAGCTGGCAAGCCGTCCAAACTTCAGGATCCCCGCCAATATCGTCAGGTAGTTTTACCTTAAACCCCATTTTGGATGGACACTATTTCGGTTAAGAAACAAGTCACTGACTCAGTTTATGCCAAATGTCGTGTGTGGTTTTTTTTGTTTGTTTTGTTTTTGTAAGATACGTTTGGTTAACGTAGCCATCCCTGGATCTGGGGGCATGAAGAAAGTCCTAAAAACCTTTGTTAAACTTCTCACCACTCTTTTGCATGTTTGCAATAAAACATCTTTTACTTTGTGACTCCAAATTTTAACTGTTAACACACGGTGCCAGGCCAGTTGACTTTTCTTTGGTGACTGTAGTGCTTCATCCAAACACCTTGGGAAAGAGACCAACCAACCTGTTGTTGAACTGCCCTTAAAGCCACCAGTACTAACATCTGTGTTGACCACGTTAATTCTCCATCACAAGGCCGGGCCCCCACCCCAGTAACCTTCCTGACGCTCGGAAAATGATAGTTAGAATGCTGCAACTCTTCTCGTGAATAACTTATTCCTTTTCTCTCATTCTGTCCTTTGCTATGTAGGTGGGGGGTTTCTACTGGGTTCAGTACGGCTGCGGTCCCCAAACCCTGGGCTGTGGACCAGTACATGACCTGTTAGAAACCAGGTTGCACAGCAGGGGGTGAGTGACAGGTGAGCGCGCGAAACTTGTCTGTATTTACAGCCGCTCCCCGTCCCACCTCTATCCATGGAAAAATTGTCTTCTGTGAAACCAGGCCCCAGGGCCAAAAAAAGATTGGGGACCGCTGCGGTACAGCACAAGACTTAGCTCAGGCCTTGAACTGTTTTGTGGTTTTTCTTTTATTTAATTATTCTCAGGAGGGCTGTGTTGCCAGGCCCTGTGGGTCGATCATGTTGCCAGCTTTCTGACGAACTGTCTCCCGCCATCTTTGTTTGCAGGCTAATGGAAGTGCTAAGAAAGCTGGTGGGGAATATAAACCTACTTCCCCCTCCTTACCTGCTTCTAAGATTCCAGCCCTTTCTCCCAGCTCTGGGAAAAGCAGCTCTCTGCCCTCTTCTGCTGGTGACAGCCCTAACCTCCTTAATCCACCTGCTACTAAACCATCAATTCCTTCTAACCCTCTCAGCTCCCAAACAGGACGACCCGCTCACTCTGCCTCCCTCATCCCTTCTGTTTCTAATGGCTCCTTAAAGTTTCAGAGCCCCACTCACACAGGTAAAGGTCATCACCTTTCATGCTCACTGCAGACTCAAAATGGCCGAGCAGCCCCTCCTTCCTCCTCCTCCCCTCCCTCGCCCGCCTCCCCCACCTCCCTGAACCAAGGTGCCAAGGGCGTCAGAACCATCCACACTCCTAGCCTCACCAGCTACAAGGCACAGAATGGAAGTTCAAGCAAAGCCACCCCGCCCACTGCAAAGGAAACTTCTTAAAGGCCAAATCCTATTAGGCACAAGTTGGAGTTACCTTAAAAGGAAAAAAAAAAAAATGTTTTAGCAGCCTGCAACAACTGTTTTCACGAGAGAATGTAACATATTTCTGTGTTGTGTGAGGCTTAATGCTAAGTATGTGCTAAATACTGGATTAATAGATTTCAGTCAAACTTGTTTTATTTTTTTACCTTGTTGCTGTTGTAACCACATAGTGTTTACTGTCTATATCCAATATCTATTAAAGTGCAGTAAGCATGTGTTACAAAGAGAGAGAGTGGTGAGAGAGACCGGTCTGTGGGAGATGGGAAAATTGTATTAAGCATGTAAAACATGTACGATTCCAGAACTTTAGTATGTTTTGTATAAAAATATTTTTCATTACGGAGACTAGAAGTGAACAGAGAAATACACAAGCGTGACTATACAAATTGTAAAACAGATACTATAATATTTCCTTTTATTTTAGTGTTATTTAGATTTATTACAGATTTCTATTTTTGTCAAAACTTCATGGTTTCTTTCAAGATCTTTTTTGCCAAAACATTTTGATACTATAGCATTGTACATTTGAAAGTAGTGTGCTAGACTATAAGCCAATGAACTTCTACACAAACCAACAGGGGGCGTGTGTAGAAGGCAATTTATCAAATCTATTGCACTGCCATGAAAAGTATGTATAATAATTTGCTAGCCCAAGCAAGCTTACTTTCTTTGCTTGCTTTTTTTTTTCTTTCTTCCTTCCTTTCCTTCTTTCTTTTTTTGTTTTTCTTTTTTAAAAAAAAAACATATCAAGGTTCTCAAGTTGCTTTCTTTGCAGTATCTAACCCCTCTTGTTTTCTGAGACCTGGTAACCCACGTTCTTACATTGTGGATTTTAAAATGTACACTTCTGTACGGTTCTGTAAACTGATAAACTTTGTAAATATATAAATACAAATAGACATTAAAATACTGTATGTGACAACACATAGGGTAGTTTTCCCACACCAAAGTTAATTTCTATGCATGCTTTAAAAGTATATATTGGGATGGGCAGAGAGGGGACTGACTCTCCATACATTTTTAAAAAGCCACAAGTTTGCACAGCTAGAGTGTTTTTGTAAATAAATGTATTTGTATAACACAGTCATGTAATATACAAAACTATAAGCAGAGACTTTGCAAAACTAAAATTAAAATAAAGGGCTGCATGCTTATTATTTTTTTGTACCTCGTCACTACTTCCTAGTCAAAGAATAAAATGTAACTGTTACCAAGTTAAATGTTGTTGGCTTTAAAACATGTAACTACTCACATCCACTCCGATGACACTACTCTTCTAAAAGCTCTGGGTGACTAAGGATGAGTTGCTAATAAATGAATTGCAAGTGTGGTGCCTTGGATGTGACCTTCTGACTCATTGCTCTATGGCTTAGGGTTTGGCTAAAAGAAAGCAAAGCTGGATACTGAGTTTCTGCTCTCATGTTTTTAAAATATTACTACTAGACAAAGTGGAAATAAAATGTGTTTATCACTGGGGGTTTTCTTTTCTTTTTTTAGTCCTCAGTTTTTGTTTTGTTTTGATACAGAGTCTCACTATGTCACCCTTGGTAGAGTGCGGTGGCATCACAGCTCACAGCAACCTCAAACTCTTGGGCTTAAGCAATTCTCTTGCCTCAGCCTTCCAAATAGCTGGGACTACAGGCGACCCCCACTACACCCAGCTATTTTTTTGTTGCAGTTGTTTCGCTGGCCTGAGTCGGGTTTGAACCCACCACCCTCGGTGTATGTGGCTGGCACCATAACCACTGTGCTACAGGCGCCAAGCCATTAGTCCTCAGTTTTTTTTTAATGTTTTCATTTAAAAGGAATGGGAGGAATGTTAGTGTTACCAAGATTATGAATTGATTGTAAGAACAATCTCAGGAATCTGCTTATTATTTTTCACCTTCAAAATATTTAATTTGGGATATGATGGCTCAAGACTGTAATCCTAGCACTTTGGGAGGTAAGGCAGGTGGACTGCTTGAGCTCAGGAGTTTGAGACCAACTTGAGCAAGAATGAGACGCGGTCTCTCCTAAAAATAGAAAAATTAAGTGGGCACTGGTAGGTGCCTATAGTTCCAGCTACTCAGGAGGCTAAGGCAAGAGAATGGCTTGAGCCCAAGAGTTTGAGGTTGCTGTGAGCTACGACGCCAGAGCACTCTGGCGTAGGGCAACAGAGTGAGACTCTTGTCTCTAAAAAAAAAAATTTAATTTGGTAGTTTGATATAATAATAGAGATATTTTTACTGCATTAGAACCCAGTTGCTAACGTTCCCAAGCTTCTGGCTTACTGAGCTGGGATGTCTGCAACTAGAAGTATTCTATGATATCTGTACTCATCATTAGTGACATAGTCATAGATTTCAGATGCCACTTGGGAAGTCTTAATCTCAACAACTATATTAGGTTCCCTTGTAATAGTTAGCTAATCCGTGCCAACATATTTGTTTCTGTTTATGGACAAGCTGAAGACTGAGGCTCCCTTGTTCAGTTTCACTTCAGACTTCCCAGTGCATGGTAACTTTCAGCCAATATGATGAAGGAAACAGGTAAGGGAAAATTTAACATAGATCTTCCACTATACTGACCAAAATCCAGCAGAGATGGACGCCAAAGCACTCTACCAGAGGCAGCAGAAATTTGGCTGTGAGACAGCTATAATCAGAGGAAGTAAATTCAGGGGTGGATAGAACTGCCTGTGACAATCCTCAACCACAAGGACACCTGTCATCAATGTGTTCAATGTATAGTTGCTGCCTCAAGACCCATTTTTAGGCCTGACAGAAGTTGTTTGAAACACACTTGTAGCCTGTCCTCTGGGCCTAGTTTAAACTTCCCTTCCCTGTTTGCTGGTTTGCAGTATAACCCACTTCCTCATCTCCATGTTTTAAGGGATAATGCCCACAGGCACTAATAAAAGCATAGTCCCCACAGGTTATGGGGGCTCTGACTCATTCCCCTCAACTTTCCATCAGAGAGTGACTATCTTGGCTTTTGGTCACTCTAGACCAGCAGTTCTCAACCTATGGGTTGCAACCCCTTTTTAGCAATGAAAATACACCGCGGCATTAGGAAGGGTGAGAACCACTGCTCTAGACAGACCTCAAGACAAATTAGAAACAAATTGTTAACAACAAAAATCACATGGGCAGTGCCTGTAGCTCAAAGGAGTAGGGCACCAGCTCCATATGCCGGAGGTGGTGGGATCAAACCCAGCCCCGGCCAAAAACTGCAAAAAAAAAAAAAAAATCACAGCAGCACCTCAGATTCTTTAATGTCTGAAGTGGACCATGGGCCAAGTGCTATGGCTCACACCTGTAATCCTAGCACTCTGGGAGACGAAGGCAGGTGGATCACCTGAACTCCGGAGTTCGAGACCAGCCCGAGCAAGAGCAAGATCCCATGTCTACTAAAAATAGAAAAACTAGCCAGGCATTGTGGCAGGTGCCTATAGTCCCAGCTACTTGGGAAACTTGAGGCATGAGGATCCCTCATGAGGCAGGAGATTAAGGTTGAGTGTCATGGCACTCTACTCAGGACGACCGAGTGAGACTATCTCAAAAAGAAAATAAAATAAATAAAATAAAGTGGACCATATCTGGTAGGCAGAGTCAAGCTGCTGGATTTTCAGATTTTGTTAAAAGTATTATGAACAGACTCTCACTTGCGAGTCTCTCTTTTAAGTTCATCGTTCAACTGATCAATTATTGTGTCTGAGAAAGATTTTTAAATTATCTTTTTCTTGAGCCTCAAGCTGTTGCCCTGGGTAGAGTGCTGTGGCATCACAGCTCACAGCAACCTCCAGCTCCCAGGCTCAAGCGATTCTCCTGCCTCCACATCCCAAGCAACTGGGACTACAGGCGCCTGCCACAACGCCCAGCTATTTTTTTGTTGCAGCCATCATTATTGTTTGGCGGCCCCTGGCTCAGGTGTATGTGGCTGGCACCTTAGCCCGTTGAGCCACAGGCACCGAGCCAGAGAAAGATTTTTAGAAATAAACCACATGAGCTTCTCAGAGTCCTCCAACCAGCCCTCATTTGGCACATGTGCAGAAGCACACGGGGGGTGGGGTGTCATGTGGCTGGGACATCCATGCCACTTTCTGGTAGTGTGATCGTGGGTGTGTTTTAGCAGTTTCATCTGGATTGTTGGATTAAGTATGATGTCTACAAAATTGGCCTGGTACAGTGGCTCATGCCTGTAATCCTAGCACTCTGGGAAGCCAAGGTGTGTGGATTGCCTGAGCTCAAGAGTTCGAGACCAGCCTGAGCTAGAGCAAGACCCCATCTCTAAAAATAGCTGATGTTAGATAATTGCAAAACTTCATCTCCCTATCCCAATTATCCACTAAAAAGCTCAAACTTATGGCCTGCCCCCTGTGGCTCTTCCTGCCAGAACAGTAACTCCTCATTGGCTATTCTACCATCTCGTCACCTCCCCTAACCAAACCTACATAAGGTGCCCTTGTCTTTTGTTCTCTTTTCTCTCTCTGACCCCTTCTCCCCCAGTGTGTCTCGTGTCTCTCTCTCTCTACCTTCTCTCCCCTCTTTCTGTCTGTCTCTCTCTCTCTTCTCTCCTCCTTAATCCTGCTCTGCAGCATCCCCCGCCAATAAAGACTTTTCCTACAAGCCTTGGTGGTCTGTGAGGCTTCTGCCTGTCAAATGCTCCCCTTTCATCTGGTGTCAGAAGCGGGATCTATTAGGGAGAGCCCCAAAAGGCAGCTTCTACCCCTTCCATGGGGTTTTAGCTCCTGGAGACTCACCCTATCTCCTCACACTCCCGGCATTCACCACCATTATTGGCTTGTGTCCATCCGTCAAGACGCCATAACCAGCACTCAACACCAACCTCATTGAACTCAGTAAGTACCCTTACAGGAGTGAGTTTTCCTACATCGTGGGCTAGGTTGCTCACATTCCTGGCAATTCACCCATTTCTCGAGGCTTGAGTTCCCTATTCCCCTTAACCTTGCGTGGCCTAGCTCAGTGCTTCCACACCTCACATGAAAATTCCTAGCGCCAGGTCTCAAGCTCTCCTCGCCCCAGAGTCTGACACTGCTTTAGGTCTAGTGACAGCTATCCTAAACTGTGTCCTCGTTTTCTCGGCCACAGCAAAGAAGGGGAGACGTCCCCCCTTTGTCCGGGTCCTCGCGTGATTTCACTCATGCTTTATTTCTGCGTGGAATCGCCATGGGTGCAGGCTATTCTATCCCACCTAACTCTCCCTTAGGGTGCTTATTACACCACCTGGTAGAATTATGATTAGAGTTTAAACTGAAAAAATAAATAAATAAACTCTCTGCCCAAGTTTGTCCACTTTACAAGCTAAATAACCAAAGTATCTAACCAAGCTATAGTTCATTTAATTTTTCTTTAATCCAAAACTTAAATAACTATTGTGAGCGCCTTGGCAAATTGAGCGAGGTCCCCTATGTTCAGAGCTTCTCCTCTCTTAAAACCATGCCGAAAAAAAATAAATACAATAAAATAAAATAAATAAAATAAATAAATAAATAAATAAAACCAAGCCGAATTTATGTTTCGGTAATTCCAAAATTCTTGTAACAAAGAACTCTTTCTACTCTCTATCTTGCTAAACAAAACCTGTTCAGACTTCCCCGCCATATTCAGCTCTTCCCTCAACCACACAATTGCCTCCA
>CAUYRH010069990.1:0-42609 GCA_963574655.1 Perodicticus potto
CAACTCCTGGGCTTAGGCGATTCTCTTGCCTCAGCCTCCCGAGTAGCTGGGACTACAGGCGCCCACCACAACGCCCGGCTATTTTTCTGTTTTGCAGTTTTGCCGAGGCTGGGTTTGAACCCGCCACCTTCGGTATATGGGGCCGGCCCTCTTTTCTCATTTTTAAAGTGAGGATAACACTACTGACCTCAAAAAGCTCTTGTGGGAAGTAAATAAAATAATATATTTCAGACCTTTAAAGAACACAGGTCTCGCTCCAAAGCAAATGCTCAATTAATGTCATTTATTATTAGAAACTATTAAATGTTTTTAAAGTAATTTATTCATGACTTTTTTTTTTTTTTTGCCATACCAATAATGTGCTTGCTGTCCTTTTTCAAGTGGTCATCCCTGTTATTTTAACCATTGACCTTTATTTGAATTGCATCAGGGAGTATTGGGCACTGATTGTTTCTATATGAATAAGTGTAATGTGCTATTGGCACTGATCTAAAATGTGATTATTATGCTTGGGGATGAAAACATGTTGCCTTGTTCTTTGCCAGACTGAACCATCAGGCTCTACAGCAGAGCCCTCTGGTAGGTGGGGGAATTGATGCTGTGTTGACTTCTGCCCATCCAAACCTTGCCTCCGTGCCCCTGCCTCAGGAACCAATGAGGCCCCGACAGCCACAAGTTCGACAGCAGCAAAGACTCCTCCAGGTATGAGGCAGGAAGATGAAAGCAATGCTGTCATCCTTCAGATGGTGCAAATTTGCATCAGTCTAAGACATGAACGACACTTTAGACGTTAATTGCCAAGTTCCAAGAAGCCGTGTGTATCTGACACTAGGGGCTAAACTGGTACAAGTCAGTTCTGACTTGTAAGCGCTTTCCTTTTGCTGTGGATCTGCCAGGACATAATGCAGTTTCATAAATGTTTTATGAGAGAAATAAATATCTTTATTTTAGTGGTGTAAGCCTCGGCTTACCCAAACTCTGTTTAACTCGGGCCATGCAATTCAAATGCAACGTTTCATACATGTGGGGAAAAATTGGTTTATCCAAAGGTTTCATCAGATTCCTAGAGAGTTCTGCAATCCAAAAAAGTTTCTGTGACACTTCTGGACTGACGAAGCAGTACAATTGGAGGGACTTGGGCTATTTCAAAGAGACGTTTAATGTGGTCTCTGTTAGATTTCAGAGAGCTATCATTCACTTATTGACATAAAGGGTTCCCCCCCTTTGACATACTGTTGCTTCTAACTTCCTTTTTAAAAAAAATAGGTCATTGTGTTCACCTGTGTCATTTGTCTTATTAACAGGCTGATCCGGTGCTACTGGTTTGGAGATTTCCTAATGAGACTCTAGAATAGGCTCTAAGCTTAGCTATCCAACTTGAGACGCAATTCTATTTTATGTACTGCTAAGAAAAATAACCCTGACATAAATGGGGAGTTTGATAGAGGTGGAGTGCGCAAGAGCTATACTCTTGGTGTAAGGTCAAGAAGAAATAAACCCATCGTGGAGAAAGGGACAGAGGAGGAACTTACGTGTCCCAACCTTGACATTGGATGGAAGGGAGGGATAAAATCCTCCCCTGACAATTTGAACAATACGCTTCATGGGTTTAAGGTCTGAATTCAGACTTCAAAATTCTGGGTGGTAGTGCCTCCGGGTAGACAGGTAGAAGCCGACACAAATCCTGTATAGAACTGGGTGTCACAATTATAAGATGCCATTAACCATGAGATCATTAGTTTGCACCCAGATTTTTGACTTGTTAAAATGTTTTTTAAAAAAAAACAACACACATCACAAAATTGATAGCATATGGTAGATCACTGGTTTGGAGGAGCATGGCTGATAGCTCGCCAGTCCTAATCCTTGTATAGATGTTATTTCCAAGATGAGAAAAACGTCATCCTCAATTTGGTCTTTGAAGTAATCATAGTACCTTTCTCTTAAATATGGAAAGACAGTGTTGCTGTTAATATGTACATATTACCATTAATATGATTATTAATATTCACAGTAATCCTTTCTCAAATCATCATTCCTCCCCACCCCCCAAATTCCAAGGATAACTTTCAGAATCTTTTAGGACTGATAATTTACGTTTTACTCTTTTTTAAAAAAATTTCTAATTTCTAAATCACTAAACAAAGTTACTACATTATTTGTTTACGGATTTCCTTCCTAGATCTTACATTGGTTGTTTGGAAAATAGGGAAAACCTTTTCTTAGGGGGTAATATGTACTTTTTATCCCAATTAGCATAATATGTCCTTCTGGCAATTTTTTTTATTACTGACACATTCCCTACAGATAAAGAAAAATGATTTGCTTCTCCATCAGGATTACACTTATTCCTTTATTTGGTGATGGGCTACCTGCATAAAGGAAAAGGTTAACAGTGAAGTTGGATTAGTTTTTCTTGGCAGAGTTCCCGGAGAGCCGAATGGCAAGTTGGCTACATGTTGTAATCGTGGATTTTGGTACAACTTGCATCCTTTATGTTAAGAGTGACCCTGTCCAGACCTCTACTAGTATTCCACATCTTTGAGCGTTGTCACTTAGCAAGAAACGCCATGTGGCAATAGCTAGTTATTACTTTGGTCAGAAGAAGACAGATAACTTGGGGGATAATAAACAAACCAAGTTAGAAAAATGCAAAGGTTGAAAACATTTCTAGGCTGTCACCATCAGGATGAAGTTGTTTGGGTAAAGGTTATGGAGACCAAACTGCTGTTAATGTTTTCCTCTCCTTTATGTCCTGCTTGGTAGATGTCTGGTCTGTGTTTCTTCTCTGACTTGGAAGCATCTTCTAAGAGCTATGTTATCTTTGCTCCATTCCTGTCTCTGACACGATTGCTGTTTTTATGCTGGTAATTTATGCTAAAACTTCTGATGGTGGCTAGTCTACATCTTCCTTTAAAAAAAATGTAATGTACAGGAATTCATCCAGATGTCACAGGCAATGAAAAGAGTAACCACCGAGAAGCCCTTGTCTAAGGTGGTAGTATAAAGTAGTATACAACATGCAGAAAGGCAAATGGCATGAAAGGAGACACAGCTGTGTACACAAAACATGGCCCACAACAGAGCAAAGTGGTATAAACAGAGAACGCTGGGCAAGGGGGAGATCCTTTGGGTTGGGATGGTCCAAGAAGGCTTCATGACACAGCAGATTTAGGTCTTGCCCTTGGAAGACAAATGAGCTTTGGCAAGGAGGCAGGCGTATGTTATTTTTGCCAGAATAGAATAATTAGATAAAGGGTATGTGGGAGAATGAGATTCAGAAATGATGTTACCCGCTTCCCTTCTAGTGTACAATCCTTTTTTTTTCCCTTCCAGATGCAGCAGCCCCAGCAGCACCCCCAGCCCCAGCAGTCCTCACAGCCCCAGGGTCAGGCCCTTGGTCTCCAAGCAATGCAGCCCCAGCAGCCTTTGGTAAGGCCTGTTGTTTTGGAACCAGGCATGTGAGTTTCTTCTTTAAAGACAGGTTGATTCTTTTTGGGGTCCATTATGATGGTAATGAATTGAAATAGCCACACACCATAGCAGCTTTCCCTTGACTTTGTCGGTTTTGTTTTTTTTTTTTTTTTACACTTGGTACATTTGTTTTCACAAGAACGTACAGAGAAATATTTGGAGTTCATAGGTTATGCCGTTTTTCCTCTTCAGATTTTTTAAACTGTTCCACAGACTAAAATTTTTACAGGGATTTTGATACTTTTTTGAGGCATCAAGTTTTTTTTCCTAACAATGTTAAAATGAAAATGTTGGTTTACTGTGCATAAGTAGATTATCTTACTGTACTTTTTTATTAATCTCAAAAACCATAGATGTGCTTTCTAAAATATTACCTTCACCGATGTGAAAGAAACCGTTTTCACCCATTTAGCATTTGCTGCAAGAATTGTCATATAACTCATATAATTCACTTCTATAAAAATCAAATCTGGAAATGTCTCATGCATAACATCAAAGTTTTCTGAGCCTCAGTAATTCACAACAGTCTTTGTTTTCCCATATTTCTGCTTTTTAGTAACTTTTTCCCTTAAATTGCCTTCATTTTACATTCACTTAAATATATGAAAATATATTTTCATATATATTTCATATATATAAAAATATATATTTTTTCTTTTTTTTTTTGAGACAGAGTCTCACTGTGTTGCCCTCAGTAGAGTGCAACACAGAGTGCAGTAGAGTGCAGTAGAGTGCTGTGGCATCACAGCTCACAGCAGCCTCAAAGTCTAGGGCCCAAGTGATTCTCTTACCTTAGCATCCTGAGTAGCTGGGACCACAGGCACCCGCCACAACACCCGGCTATTTTTTTGGTTGCAATTATCGTTGTTTAGCAGGCCCAGGCCCGGCTTGACCCCACCACCTTTTGTGTATGTGGCTGGTGCCGTACTCACCGAGCTACAGGTGCCAAGCCAAATAAATATATTTTTAAAGGAATCATTTTACCAGTACCATCACCAATCACATCACTTGCTATGTATTGTCAAGATTTTTGGAAATAAATACAAAAAGAATTGAGACCAGAATCTCCATGTAACAAGTGATATGAGTCTGACCTAAGATGACCTCACTTGCCGGACATGACTCCCACTTTGGGAAGCACTGGGGTAGACTGTCTTCACTGCAGGATTTGAAAGATGGATGGTTTCACAGTTTGCAGGAAAGGAGGACAGAGCAGAGTGACAGTATCTCAGGAAGGGTCAGGGTAGAGTTAGAGGGTTAAAGGACCATGCCCACACAGGAGTGACGAAAACAGTCCGCTGGAATAGGGCATCCCCAGTACCTTTAACAGGCCTCTGCTTCTGCCAGTTTGATCTCTATTTTTTTTTAAGTTAATTCTTCCTTATCATGGATTTAATTTTTCTAGTTCCGATATTTTTGCATGTGCCTGTGACAGTTATTGCAGTCCACTTCAGAGATCATTTTCAAAATAGAGGCAGTATGTAAACATTCATTGACTGTATATTTCTTTTCTTTTTTTTTTTTTTTTTTTGCAGTTTTTGGCCGGGGCTGGGTTTGAACCCGCCACCTCCGGCATATGGGGCCGCTACTCTTTTGAGCCACAGGCGCCGCCCTGACTGTATATTTCTTATGTGTTATTAGTAGGAATTGGCTATTTACAAATGTTGTAGAAGGCACTCCTTTGAATGGATCCTGTTGACTGACATCCCAAGTTACAAAATAATATGAAGAATTGTCATAAACCTTTTACCCAGACTAGCTAATTAGTAACATTTTGCCACATTTGTCTTACAGTTCTATCTACACACACACACACACAAAATGTGCACACACCCTCCCCTTCCTTTCCTGATCTGTACATACGAGTAAATAACAAATGTGTGCCACCTTATTCCTAAATACTTCAATTTGTTTTTTCCAAAAAGAAA
This sequence comes from Perodicticus potto, assembly GCA_963574655.1. Lineage (NCBI taxonomy): Eukaryota > Metazoa > Chordata > Mammalia > Primates > Lorisidae > Perodicticus > Perodicticus potto. The sequence continues at coordinate 5,403 of CAUYRH010069990.1, forward strand.
ACGGAGTATAATTATTAAAATCAGGAAATTTAAAATTGATACAATACTATATAAATCTTTTGCACATCGTGCCAGTTGCACCACGCATGTCCTTTATAGTGTTGCAGTGTATATGTGTGTTGTTTTTCCTCCCCTGGTTCAGTATGATCGCTTTAGCTTTCATGTCTTGTTACTCCCGTTTAATCTGGACGAATTCCAAAGCTTGCTTTGATTGCTTTCATGGCATTGACCGTTTTAAGGTGTATAAAATAGTTATTTTATAGACTACTATTCTGTTTGATTCATCTGCTTTGATTAATTATGATTAGATTCAGATTATGCATTTTTGGCAAGAGTATCACAGAGGTGCTGTTGTGTCCTTTTCAGTGGATGACATTAGGATGCACATTATTGACAGTATTACTTTTATCTCTTTGCATAGGTGGTATATGATTGATTTTTCCCTTAGCAATTAATGAATTTTAGTAATAGTTTGTTTTGATACAATCTGTCTTTGCTATCATCAAACTTTTAACATTAGCATTTATGAAATTATTTTTGCCTGAATCTATTTTACTATGAAAATGGAATAATGATGATTTTCTCTTATTTTTATACATTTCGCAGTTGGTATTGTATTTTAAGGAAGAGCTTTCCCTTCTTCCCCATTTATCTGTCTCCAAGTTATGCCTTAAATTTTAATATTTCTCATTTTAACACTCGACTCTGATTTTAAAATATGTAACTTTTATTGAGGATTCTTTCCCCACATGTACCCAGCTTTTTATCATTACACATGGCATCAGTTAGATCAAGTTTGGCAATTTAATTATTCACTTTCCAGTGAATTTTAGGAAAATATTCACTCGGCAGTTCAAAAGTTTGAAGGAGCCTCGCTTTTTTTCTTCTGTCTACCACAAAACACTTCGGTGATATTTTGACAGAAATCAAACAAATAAATAACATACCTACTATGTCGAGTGTTTGGTTAATCGATGCTGACGTTGCAAATCCTTCATCCTTTTTTTTTTCTAACTCAAAACAAAGACTTCTCATACTACAATGCTCATGTTAGCAATAAATTGGTGGAAAATAACTTCTGTGTAATTATACCTTTCAGAGGCTTAATAATTCATAAGTGGTCACTTCACTACTCTTAGGAAATAATGGAATCTAATACTTTGAGAATTATAACACGTTTAGCTAGTCATTGCTAATTGTGAGATAGATTCATAATACCTACTTTAACAAAAAAGCAAACTCTAAACTTTACTTCAGTTACTATTGGATATGTGAGAGTATGGTATAATACATTTTTAGGTTTTTTAACTTTTGTTTCAGATTGGTAATTCAATAGCCTTATGTGAAATATGCATGCTTTGTGGCTCATAAATAAAAATCTCTCTCTAGTTAGTCTATATATTGTAATTTATATTTAACCTGTACTTTTTTTGCTGTCAGAATCTATGTACTTAATCATATAGATGTATACCTGCCATCCTAAGACTGTGTCAGTTTTACCTTTCAAAAGGGTTGGCTTTCATTTCTGTCCGTATATCCTTATAAAATAGTTATTAATTCAACAAAAATCACGGATTATATTGACTCTTACAATTAAGGAAACATTAACAAGATCTTTCCTATTACTCTCTCTCTCTTTGGCCTATCATCCATCTGTTACTAGACATTATTTTATATGGTTTATAATGTAATATATAGGAAATATGAAAAATAGTTATTAAGGGTATGAAATTAGTTTTATTCCTAGAGAGTTGTGCTACATAAACTTAAATGGATATCAAGATCAAGTGCCTGAAATGTAATAGTTACTTTTTTTTTTAATAAATAATTGGTTTTATTACAAAGCTATCTTTGGTACTGGAATAGAAATTGTCTTTAAATTTCTTAATTATAGTTTCAAGCAGGGATCAGTTTATGCAGATTTGAGAGGAGTCTCTGTTCACCTGATCCACTGGAATTAAGGCACCTGTAAGGGAATTTAATATATGGCTACTCATCTAACGGTTTCAAAAATATTTAATTAATTTATTGAAATTAAAGAATATACATCAGATTTATTCAATATTGAAGTTTTTTTTAATGTACTAGATTGCATTTCACTTACTAGCTTAAATACTGCTATCCCAGGTCACTCAGAACATGGCACCTGATTTTTTTTTTCCCCTAGTGTGTTCATGGGAAAGTAATTCCAGAGTAATAAAAACCTTCATTCACAGCAGTTTTAATAGGTAATAAAATCCACAGTAGGCTTTTTATGACCTTTTTTTCTTTTTAAAGCTAAAGACTTTAACTCCTACCTTGAGAGGTACAAGAGGTCCCCTTACATATATATATATATATTTAGAGCACTATTTTGCACTGTGAGCAGCAATTGCTAGTACAAAGAAAGTATTTATATGCAGAGATATATTAGGATGGGCTGAGTAAAATATTTAGAGTTGGAGTGTTAGGTTTAAAATTAGAAGTTGTTGGCACGGTTGGTAATAGTGGAATTTTTCATTGTAATTCTTTCTTTAGCATGCTTCTGTTTAACATACTTGTGTACACACACTTTTCAGATTATTAATACAGTCCACATGTTTGTAATTTTAAAGGGCTGTGAAGTCGGTCTGTTGGGTGGCTCTGTCATCATGTGCTTGACCATGCCACGCATCGTTAAATGTTTGAGGCTGTTTCCAATGTCAAAAATAGTGGTGCTAGAGATACTTTGATATGTATTCTCTTTTTCTTTCTTTTCCTTTTTTTTTTTCTCTCACAATATGAGAAAATAGAATTATAGGGGAAAAGTTTTCTTTAATTGTATATCTTTAGAGCAGCAATAGTAATATTAAGAAAAATTTCCTCTTACCTTTGGGTTCTTTTTCCGTATTAATTGCATTAAGATGTATTATATACACTAATGTATAAATATATTTCTTTGTGTTTATTATAAGCATCTCTAGCAGATCTGATTCTTGATACTACGTAATATCCTCTGATTTTTGTTTCTTCCTTTGCGGGCAAAGAGGGTGGTAATTTGGCTATTGAGGAGAGTTCTGCCTCATTTGGGGTTCTGATTCATGCTGTTTGAAAGCAGAAGTGGTAACAGTAATGCAGCTGCCACCACCACCATCCCCCCTCCCCTCCCCCTCTGGACTTGGACTTGCCCTGGAGTCTTTGTGACTTTCACAGTCAAATTCAGTAAGTGCTTACTTAGTACGCCCGGTGGAAAGCAGCACACTGCCACATATTAGAAAGCACAGCATTGAAGTACCCAGCACGTTCCCTGCCTCTGGAGGACTTAGATTCGCAGGGAACAGGTCAATGGCAGCACCACACAAGGAGAGCAGCACGCAGTTCCTGGGTTTTTGGTACAAGTGCTAGAGAGGTTGCATTAGTTTGCTAGGACTGCTGTAACAAAATATACAAACCGAGTGTCTTCAACAACTAATATTTATTGTCTCACAGTTCTGGAGGCCAAAAGTCCCAAGACGGAGGTGTCAGCAGGAGGACTTCCTTCTGGGGGCTCTGAGGGAGAATCTGTTCTACGCCGCTGCCCTAGCTTTTGGTGGCTTGCTGGCAGTCTTTGGCATTCCTTGACTTGCAGAAGCGTCATACCAAGCTCTGCCTTCACATTCATGTGGGGTTATCGCTGAGTGCACATAGGTCCAAATTTAACATTTCTGTAGGGACATTAAATGTACTGGACTCGGTCCATCCTACCCTAGTATGACCTCATGTCAGCTGTTTGCACCTGCAGTGACCCTATTTCAAATGAGTCGTATTTCCTGAGGTACTAGGGGTTAGGACCCCAACATATCTTTTTAGGGGGCACGGTTTGACCCATAACCAAAGTCGGAAGGTAAAAAATGATTGAGAAACCTCGATGGAGGAGGTTGAATGTGGCAGACCTCGAAAGGCAAGAGGATTTAATTAACTGATTTTTAACTGTTCCCTTGTTGAGGGCACCAGCACCCACTAAATGGGCAGGTGGTTTGGGGGCTAGAACACGACTTAAACCTCACAAAAAGGTTATAAACTTATAAAACTTAGAAAAGGTAACTTATCAAACTGACATAAGACAGAAGTGGTTAGCACTTCTTTAAAATATGTCATCAGAAAACAGAGCTTTTCTCTGAAAAGAGCAAGAAAGGCTCTTGCAGCCCATGTTTACAAATTAAATCTGGTGCTGGCTTAGTGTCAATGCCTTACTTAGTATCATTTGCTTACTTAAGTCACTTGTCTTCTGTGGAGGGAAAACATCTGGAAATAAAGACATGGGTGCCCGCGCTGGGAAAATATGTTTGGCATCTCCAGTTTCGACCTACATTATAATTCTTGACTTGAAAAATATTTTTAAAGCTTATGTGTTGTTATGATTGACTTAACTCTTAACTAAATATGTTGACAATGATCTTTTCTCTAAAGCTACTCCCTGCTTTTAAGAAAATAATGTTTCGCTGTCCTGCTGTGTCATTTCTATTCATCTTAAACTCAAGCTGTCTCAGTTTGGTGACCTGGAAAACACGCTGACAGAAAGCTTTAAAAAGTCAGCTTTTTACATTGGTGGATTTTGTGTCAGTATCCTATCATATTGAATATTTATTTCCCTTTAAAAAACATCCATAATGGCAGCAATAGTTACTGAAACACTCGAGTTAACTTCGAGTCAGTAATGACTTGTGAAATTGTCCTGTCGTCTTCCTCAAGAAATTCATTTGTTTCAGTCACAGAAATTGAGATGTTTTTCAGGATGCCTCTGGAACATAGATATTATTCTCCTTTTCAAGTGGAAGAACTTAGGTCCAGAGAATATTCCTGAGCTTTGTTGTCTTTTCACAAATTTGGAATTTCTTCTCCTTTTTAAAGGAAAAGGAGAAGTGAAATTTATAGAATGAGCTTGGGGGAAAAAATCTTAGGAGATTTTGGGTAACAGGGTAGCTAAAAGATTTGATACAGCATTTGTTTTTCTCACTAAACTATGTGCAGATAAAATAAAAGACAACATGCAAGTCACGAATTACCTTGAATATAAGTAGATAATAAATTATCTGGAATATATCAGCTGCTAGTTTTCCCTTCCTCGCCCCAGGAGAGTGGAGATGTGGCCGAAAGCACACATTTTGGGGGGCCTTCAGTCACGAGCCCCATGCATTGCTGTGATCCATTATGCTGAAGCTTGTAGAGATCAAAGCCTGGGTTTCCTTCCTCAGAGGAAGCTCAGACTGTCTGTGGATTCTGTCAGTTGGCCCTGTGGTTTTAAAATAAATGTCATCTTGCTGCTTTTTTCTGCTCACTGACAGTGTGGTCACAGCAGGAGCGAGCAAGGACCTCACAGCTGTCATGAGGGCAGAGATGCACTTTACTCACTTTAGTGTTCCTGGGACCCGGAAAAGTACCTGGGTTTTGATCAATATTTGCTGAGTGACTCATTTGTTGAATGTTACAGCCATGAAAAAAATTTGTTTAAATCCCGTTACCCATAAGAAAAGGAAAACACAATTCAGAAGGCAAGGTGTATAACTCCTCCGAGTCCGTATGTATGTCTGGCACCACATCAGTCCTGCTGCTGATTTTGGCAGCATCTGCTTCTGCTGCTGAAAGGCCACGCTCCAGTTCCGAGACAAGAAATGATCCAATGACACTTATTTAAATAGAAATTACTAATCACTCACATATTTTCCTTTGTAATAATTGAGCAGAAAAAGTAAATGTTCTTGAATAAACGTGAGTTATAAAAAAGGAATTTAGGGATCAGTCAAAACATATCAACATACATTTTCTTAAGGTTCAGCAGAACGTGATGTCTCCTGGAGAGTGGTTATGCCACATTGATTAGTCCAACCTGACTGACAGTATGTTAAGCATATTAAGTATAAGTATACTTACATAATAAGTATATTAAGCTCTGTATTTTTGTTTTGTGGTTGCGACTAGGCATGGGACAGCTTCTGCCCCAAGAAGCTCCAAATCCAGAGTGCTAGAAGAAGCAGCTGTCACGTTATACCGTATGTTTGGTAATAGAGGCGTCTGCACTCTTTAAATGCCAGAGGGGATAGGTGATAACTTGACCTGATCTGTGAAGAGTGAGTAGGTTTATAGGAGGTTGTAGGGCAGGATGAAGGGGGAAGGAAGGATATTCTAGGAGGAGGGATTAACATCTGTGAAGGTCAGAGGGACAGAGACCATGATCATCTGTATGGACAGAGGCCAGGAAAGTCTCTTCCGCATCATTCGTTACGTTTGAGCAGGGCAGGTAGGATGTGACCCAGATTGTGATTTTTCAGGAGCTCCAGTAAGCCTTGTTCCAGTTCCCAGTACAGTGAAGATTCTAGCCAAGCATCTGGTGGGACTAGATTTCTAGCACTTTGGCCACAGAAATTCTCTTTCAAGAAGTCTAGGGACGAGTTCTAGGAAGGTAATTCTTTAAATTTCACCCAGTGGTTTTATGCTTCTCAGCCACACCCAGGATTTCAGTTACTTGAATTGAAATGCTCAGCAGTGATGTTTCTGTAGGGAAGTTGGTGCAGCCCTCTTCCCCTAGTGGTTGCTACTCCAGAGCCCAGGGAAATTACATTCGTGTGGTCTCTTGGTCAGTTTCGGGAAGTTGGACTCAAATTTCTTGGCCTCAGAACCCCTTTGTATTCAAGTATTATTGTGGTCCCAAAGAGCTTTTGTAATAGCCATCGATATTTACTATGTTAGAAATTAAAACAAATATTAAGAATAGTAAGTAATTTAATTTTTCTCTTTTTTTCTTGTTATCTTAATAATTGTGATTAAGCAATAAGTAATTTATTTTAAAAATAAGCTGAACAACAAATAATATAAACATAATAATAGTTATATTTTTTAAAATAAAAATGTTAATGCAGAAAATGACATTGTTTCAAATTTTAAAAAGTTTCTTTAATATCTGGCTTAATAGAAAACATCCAATTTATTGTGATATCACACTTTATATAGGCTCAGGAAAACTACTGTATATTCATGAGAAAATAAGAGGAAAAAAGCAAATAACATCTTAGTGTTTTTTTGTTTTGTTTTTGAGACAGAGCCTCAAGCTGTCACACTGGGTAGAGTGCCATGGCATCACAGCTCACAGTAACCTCCAATTCCTGGGCTCAAGCGAGTCTCCTGCCTCCGCCTCCCAAATAGCTGGGACTACAGGTGCCCGCCACAACGCCCGCCCACTTTTTGGTTGCAGCCGTCATTGTTGTTTGGCGAGCCTGGGCTGGATTCGAACCCGCCAGCTCAGGTGTACATGGCTGGCGCCTTAGCCACTTGAGCCACAGGCACCGAGCCATCTTAGTGTTATTTTGAAAATGGTTTTGACCTTGTAGATTACCTGATTGAGCCTTGGGGCCCCCTCCCAGGAGTTCCTGGATCACACTTTGATACCCTCTGAATATGTACTAACTCTTAAGGCCACCTACAAACTGTGTCTCACTCCCCAAAACATACATGCACACAAGTGTATGAGCTTACTAGTTACTGCCTAGACTCTACAAAATGTAGAATCTGAGATCACTACAATGTTTTATTCTACAGAACACTCTGTGAAGTAGGCTTTAGAGTTTTTTTAAGCTGGCCCGGGCTGGGTTCGAGCCCGCCAGCCTCGGTGCATGTGGCCGGCGCCATAATCACTGTGCTACAGGCACGGAGCCCCTGTGAAATAGGCTTTAAATGAACATAAAGTAGCTAAGTACTTATTGAAAGAATAAATGTTAAAATATTTATGCACTATGTACGCCAATATGCTAGTTTATTAGTTTAGACATCTTTGTAGCCAATCCCTTATAATTTGCAATTATTTCCAAATAAGTTAATATTTGGGGGCTTATCTTTCCAACTCAGGATAGGCTGAGGGGGTTGCGGGGACGGGGAAAGGAGAAACATTGGTGAAAGTTTCAGTTGGACTGGAGGAATATGCCCTGGTCCTTCATTGCACAGCCTAGTGACTGTAATTAATAATATTTATTTCAACATTGCTACAAGATTAGATTTTAAATGTTTCCATCACAAACAATAAGTATATAAGGATATGGATGTTTTAATTATCCTGATTTGATCATTCCACAATGTATACACATATCAAAACATTCCATTGTAACCCGTAAATGTATGTAATTGTCAGTTTTTAAAAAAGGATAACACTGGATAGTAGTTAAAATCATGGACTCTGGATCCATAGAACTTAGCCGAAACTCAGCCCCAATACTTACAGAGATGATGGGCAAGTCACTGAACCCCTGTGAGCCGCAGGTTTTTCATTTGGAAAATGAGAATAGCAGTAAAGTTTCACAATCTGCTGTATTTGTTTCCAAAACTGAAATACCTCTGAAAATGGAAGAATTGTTATAATTCACCAAACGGCAAAATTTGACATAAACTCATTTAGTGGCAAAAGCTGAGCTGGACAGAGAAGAGGCTTAGTCCTCCTGTCCTGCCTGATGAGGCTGCTGGCCTGTCTGCTGCAGGAGTTTAATATGCTGATCATGGGGCGCTCCCTATATCATGTGTGGTCTGGATTCATGAATGCTTCATAGTAAACCAGATAGGTACTGAATTCCAAAACACAGCTGTCCCAAGGATTTTGGATAAGAGCTTAAAGATAGTTAATGGTGCGTCAGAATTAATGTGCTAATAGTATACACATAGAATATCTAGAGCAGCGCCTGGTACAGTATCAGGTTTTGGAGGAAAATAGGGTGTTTTTCCCCCAAATAAGCATAGAAATTTTTTCTTTTTTCTTTTCTTTTTTTATTTTTATTTTTTTGCAGTTTTTGGCCAGGGCTGGGTTTGAACCTGCCACCTCCGGCATATGGGGCCGGCGCCCTAATCCTTTGAGCCACAGGCGCCGCCCTAGACATTTTACAGATAAGAATCAAATAGAAAAGAAAGCACTTATTTTACTAACATTTCCGCTTAAGTGAAAGATTATTTTTTGTTGTTTTTTTTTTTTTTCCTCTTGATTTGGACAATGAAACAAAACGGCAAGCAGCTGTTTCCCTAATTTGTACTGAGATAAAAATAACATGGATGAGGAAATAGTTGATTAGTTTCATGTGTCTTTCATGTTATTAGGAAGGTAGTGGGAATTGAAGGTTCTTCAGAGCTTCAGTCCTCCCACCGGTTCTTACTGAGCACCTGTTGCGTGCTGGATCTTAGGGATACCTCAGTAGACACGATCCGCGTCCTTGTCCGTTAGTCACTCGCTGGCTGGACCTTAGGGAAACCTCAGTAGACAAGATCCGCGTCTTTGTCCTTTAGTCACTCGCTGACTAATGGGAGAGAAACAGTGGACCACGTGTCATGCCAAATAATCTGTTTTTTAAAAAATCAGCCTGGTTACACCCTCAAATTGGAATGATCAGATAAAATGTAGGACTCTCAGTTAAATTTGAGTTTCAGGTAACCCATGAATAACACTTTAAATGTAGTCCTGCTTACTGTCGTACTGTATTTGTCCTGTGCAATATTTGGGAGATGCTTAGAACTGAAGAATTAGTCATTGTTTATCTGAAATTCACATTTCCCTGGGAATTCAGTATTTTTATTTTCTAAATCTAGCAACCCTATTTATAATCCTGGGCTATTCTCAGCCACATTGGCAATCTCTGAGGAGGAGATAGATGTTATACTCACATTGGGTAATCGAGTGGTTTTTTTTTTTTAAAGACTATATGCAAAAGTTTTACAGCTCAGGTGCAGGGAAACCAGCTAAGAATGATGACACACACAGGGTTAGGCCCAGTGGGGCCAGAGAGGTGTGTGGGTAGGGCCACTTGATTGGAGCTATGGCCTTCCCAGAGTGGGAGGAGTTCAGCCAGCAGAGACTCATTGTGGAGGAAATGGACAAAAACGACAAAGCTTTTTATTTTTTTAGACAGAGTCTCACTGTGTCACTCTCAGTAGAGTGCTCTGGCATCATAGCTCATGGCAACCTCAAACTCTTGGGCTCCAGTGATCCTCTTGCCTCCAACTTCTGAGTAGCTGAGACTACAAGCACCTACCACAACACCCAGCTAGTTTTAGAGACAGGGTCTCGCTCCTGCCCAGGATGGTGTCCAACTCCTGAGCTTAGGCGATCCACTGCCTCAGCATCCCTGAGTGCTGGGATTACAGGCATGCCGGCCTCATAACAAAGCTTCACCCTGCCCCCTCCCACCTTCAGTCTGCTCCTGCCTCCAGTCTTCTGGGGGTGTCTCCTCCCCACTTAGCAGTCAGAAGGCACAGGGGTCAGCACTGGCTGATCCACACACAGGGAGGACAGGGGTCCTGCAGAGGCAGATGGGAACAGCTAGCACCATTTTGATGTGCACCTGCCTGGTGTCAGAACAATAGCAAGCCAGCAGGGGGAGGAGAGAGAGGGAAGAAAGAAACGTGAGAAAGAGTCACAGTCTGAATTTTGACAATTAAGGGGGAAAAAAGTAAATCAGCATCACCAATGATTCTAATCAAAAATAATTTTGTTACTACCAGAAACTGACTCTTCTCCCTCCCCTTGAAATGACCATCACAATGTCTTCTATCAATTAATGGATAGAATCAGGATGCGCACAGACTCTGTGTTTGCACAGTCCTGGAATAAGCGCCTTCCTAAAGGTGCCTCTGGTGCTCATTTGGCCCACCCTGCCCCAGCCTGGCCACGATGGGCTGGGGGTGGGAGTAGTTGGCCTTCATCCTCCATCAGGTGGGGAGGGCACAACCCCAAAGAGTCCTAGAACTAGGACACTGTTCTGCCTCTTCAGAGTCTTTTCTCCCATGCGCACAGGGCAGAGCCTGTTGTGCTTGATCAAATCCTCTGGCCAGAGAGCTTTCATTTTATCAATGAAAATGGTTTATAATATGTGGGTCATGGTATTTATCAGCTAGCTGGAGAAGAGGTGACAAGGAGTTTTGAACTACTAGGCCCCATCTGGAATGAAGACTCTTTCACCAGGGCTCTTCAAATAAATGCCAACTAACCACCTGCAGCGTGGGTTCCTGAATGGAGGGGCCGCTTTAGATGTTTGTCAATGGGATATAAGTGAAAGTGGCTCACACACGCTGGGCATGGCCCTTTTAACACGAAGTTGTTAAAAGTACAATCCAAACAATCTGACCTCAGGATTGTGTCTGTTCTTGTCTGCGATTGGCACTGTGGGCTGACCTCCGTCCTTTCTCCTGTCACAGTTTCCCAGGCAAGGCTTGCAGCAGACCCAGCAGCAGCAGCAGACGGCCGCCCTGGTGCGGCAGCTCCAGAAACAGCTTTCCAGTAAGTCCCCCCGTTGGCCGTGGAGCAGGTGGCTCCCAGGAAGTGAAGAGGAAGCAAAGCACAAGTGGCAGCATCCTCAGTGCAGTTTTCATAGTATTAGGTTTCGTTCAGGGTGTTTATTCTGTCTCGGGTTGGTTTGGGGTTGAATGTTTGTCCCTTCCCTCCCGCCCCACCCGGGAAAACCCCCACTCTTTTCTTAAATTCAGTGAAAAAATTTTCCTGTTGCTTCCATCAGAACCTGGAATCTTTCTTTCCATTTTGGGGACTGTAGAATTGCGTGCTGGAGGGTTCAGGGAGCAATTCAGCCAATGCCCCAATTAATACAGATGAATGAGGTTAGGCAGCCTCCCCAGGTCTAGGATACAGGAAAGCCAGCACTAGACAGTGACTGCCTTACCACTGCGCCATCCCGCCCTTCCTGATGGAGATGCAGAGAAAGAAAACCTGTAGTGTCACAGACAGCACAGCAGGGCAGTGTTTTCTCCCCCAGCAATTTTGTCTGCATTGCCTTTTTAAAAAAAAATTGTGCTGCCTCTCCAGAGCACATACCAACAGCGCCATTTCATCACAGGTCACCTCTGTGCCAGCGTTGAGCTCCCATGATTTGAATCACCCCTGTGATAGAGGCGCGAGACAGGAAATTTTCTTAGAAATGGGAGCAAGCCTCCTATATAACACAAAGAAGACCTGAATCTTGGTGCCAGCTTGGCCACCGTTATCTGGATCACGTAGCTTTTCCATCTGTACAATGAAGAGTGAGAACTGCAGTTCCCTCTGGGCCTCCGATTTTGTGCTTCTGAGGTGCAGAGTAAAGACGGGTGTGTGCTGAAGGCAGTGAGTGCGGCAGGTCTGGGAGCCTGCTGAGACTGTAAAGAAATAGGTCATTTAATGACTCAAAGGCAACTTGGTTTTAGCCTCAGTTTCTCCCTGGCTGCTACATCCAAGTTCATTATCAGGCAGAGGGTATGCACTTACATACCAGTGCATACCCAAGATCCATTTTCTTCTTCAAAAATATTTCTGTCTAATGGCTTCATTTAATTTCAGTTAAATCCAATAAATCAATCTTTTTAAGCTACTGTTTAATAGACATAATCTATTAAACAAAATTGTAATTAAGATTTCATTGCATTTCATTAATTCCGGAGTTCACATTCTTGCCCAGAGTGTAGTCTTGTTGATTTTTAAACACTAGCACTGGTTCGGGGAAGAATAGCTACTTTTATTTCACGTCCACCAGAGTCAAATAATGCAGCTTGCTTTATTTTTTTTTTTAAAGCTGTCATTTCTGGAGCCCTTTCTTGGACCCAGGCACTGGGAAGCTTTACGTGTATTAATCCACTTTATTCTTAAGACAACTTGTGAGATTCGGTATCGGTACTGTTCCCATATTATAGATGAGGAACCAGCTGAACAATAGAAATGTTGGGTAATTTTGCCCAAATTTACTCAGCTGACAGCAAAAGACAGAGTTGGGACTTGAACTCCAGTGGTTTCCTTCCAGAGCCGGCCTGATACTAGCAGTGACGATGCCAGCCCTTTGTTGAAGAGTGGCAACCAGGCCGAACTGGCCAGCGCGTAGCTCCAGAAGGCTCCCTTTATATCATGGCTCATGTGAATAGGGCCTTTGGATTCGAATAACCCAGAGTTATAAAGGCAGTAGCTGTTTCTAAGCCTGTGTCAGTTTTTGGTACCTACTGAGGGCTCTTATATTTTCTCTGTGTGTGTGCTGGTGTGTGTGTGTGCATGGGCACACGCTTGAGTCAACATGCACAGTCACTCTCACACCTGCACACTTCCTTCACACACTGTTGTGTGGTTCTGTTGTACGTTTCTTCTGGTCGTTTGTAAAACGTTGTCTAATTCCAATCTTAAGTTTCTCTTACCTATTATGTCAATGTTAAAGAATTGCTGACTTGCTCTTAGGAAGATTTTGATAATTTCAGTGTTATGAAACCTTTACAGTAATAGTCCTCTTGACTGTCAATGTTGGGGCATCATTCAGAGGGAGTCACTGTGGATGGCCCGTTAACCTCAATCCTGAGACCTGGGCATTGGCAATGGCTGGCTCCTCTGTGAACTGAGTGGTGCCGTTTGGACACTTAGTGACTTTCAGGACAAGGGTAGTATTCTCTGTCTAGGCAGTCTGTTCCCTCATACCTGAAGGTGGTCCCAAGACCAGTGACAAGGTCGTATCATCTGTGACATAATTTCTTGTCTATGATTTTATTTGACTTTGTTTTTCTCATTAGGTAACCAGCCACAGCAAGGAGTGACCTCCTATGGGCATCCTTCCCACTTCTGAACCTGCGCGCCGCGGAGACGTGAAGTCTGTGTTTGCACTGAAAAACAGAACTTGGAGTTTAAAGCATTCGTCATCCTTGAAAATGTCCCTTTTTTCTTTGTTTTTTTGACATTTTACGCTACATCTCACACAAAGATGTTTAAACAAAAAGCCAAGGAGAAGTTGTGGTTTGATTTTGTCACTTTCAACTTTAAAGTAGGTTTGAAAATGTGGATCATGCAGGCCAAATCCAGAAAGAGTGTGGTAGCAGACCTTTGGAAATTGGTGCTTTTTTGAATCTCATATTTACAGAAAGAATGAATTATGGTGGATTTAAAATGTTTATGTATTTCATTCATTAATGGTGACTTTTTTTTTTTTTTTTAACCCTTCTTCCCCCCCGGTCCCCCAGAAACTGTGCTGGACCAAACTACTGATTCAAAAGTCATGTCAGATCTTAACAGGAAAGCGACCCATTTATTCTGCATTTGCCTGTAATATTGAAATGGACATTTATTTGCATCACTCTACTTTGAAATGTTTATAATTTCATAAGCACTTTATAAACTTTGTTCTTATTTATGTAGGACTTTTCTTTGCTTTTGTTGTGGTCAAAAGGTGCTGAAACAGATTGTTGCTTAGTACTTAGATTTCTTAAACCAATAACTTAAACCAAGGTTTCTATGCGCGCCACCCTAAGTAACGTGTGGAAGCCTATTAGAAGTAGGTGCACTCAAATTTGTTTTCAGTGGCAAGATCATTGGCCAGAGTCTTTGAGAAGGTACAGCACGTAAACTCTAAAGGTCTGAAAGAACCACGTGGAATCGTTCCAATTATTTATTGCCAGTCTTGGTTCTTCTGAACCTTTTGCCGACTTGGGGGGAAAAAGTTAGCAGCTGGCCTGAGATTCCATAGAGCTCAAACTCGACGTGGTTTCCAGAGAATCTGGTCCCAAAGTCCAGAGGCCTCTGGTTTTCATAAAAGGTGTATTTGCTGTTTATTTTGTATGGTAAGTATTTGCTATTTTGAATTTATTAATGTTGGTATCAGTCTTGGTTGTGTATTGCATATACTGTATTTATAAATCGGTGCAAAAAGCACAAGTAAATTATACATCAAATTTATTATAAAGAAATAGTAACTATTTTAACTTTGTTCAAGTATGTGGTAATTTGCTCCTATTAGAGTAAAAAAAAAATACAGTAAATTATTATCAGTTTGTGTAACTTAAGAGTATTCCATATGATATTTTTTTAGCTTTAGATGCATAAAACTTTGAATGTGAAAATTGCAGGGCATTTAAAAACATATGTGGGGGATATTTTCCCATGTTCTGTGTTAATTCATTTTCTTTTGCCATATGATTTTACATGTAATGTAGTCACGCATACTGTGAATAGATTTGTCTATAACAAGCAAACCATGTAGATCGACTTCTTTTTGAATGTAGCTAGTATAACTTCAGTAGATGATTTCTTTTGCAAATCATTATATAGATAATTTATCTTCCTAGGTGAGTTTCTCATTGCAAAGTTTGACTCATGCAAATGACCTCAAAATACTTGTTTCAGCTTACTTTGCTGTGGCAACATCCATGTGAACTGCTTTGTACACTGTGAAAATATTTCACTCCAGCCTGCTCATTTTGTGTTTACTCTGGGCTGGAAAAGACTTTGCCAAAACATTAAAGACCATTCTTTTCACTACATTAACATAGTCTATCTGCTTTCAGAAGATCTATCTGTACATTTCAGCTGGTTTTGTATTATCAGGATTTTTCCTATCAAGATTCATCCTCTTGGAGTTCATGAAGTTGTTTTCCTTCAAAGTAATAGATGCGTGCGATGGCTGCGTTGACAACACAACCGAAATGTGAATGTTGTGCCTAGTGAGTGGGTCATGTCCTGTCCCTATTCAATTTCTTTTCAAGAATTATAGGTATTAAAATGCCAGTTTCAGTTTGAACCATATATTTTTGTAGCTCAACCTTGCAAATAGCAGTAACAACTATTTCGAGGATGTTCATAATTGCATAGCATTTGTATGCACTTTATATTTTGCAGAAGTTAATTTATTGATCATTTTGCACATGAAAGTTGTAGGGTATACCTTTATTGTTTGTTGTGGCTAGGTTTTTTTTTTCGGGCAAGAAAGCTAAGGTCACAATAAGGTCCTAAAATTCCAAGATTTTATGGAAAGCTGAGGAAAAACAGTTGTTTTCTCCCTGTGCATTATCAAGAAAGCAACTGAAATTTAGTCATTTTATTTTCTCCTACTTAATCCCCTATTTACAGAGGTTTCTACATTTTTCTTTTCTAGTAAATGCATTAGTTTGAATGAAAATTATGGCAAGGGAAAGCCATGAGGCAGAACCTGGCAATGTTTTTTGGTGAGACAGAGAAGAAATTATCTTAAAATAAGATGGAGACCCCAGCTCCCCTTGAAGATAAGACCTTGACAGTTAAATGGAGTTGGCTGTACTTACCACAAACCCTGGATCAAAGAAACCCATAGACATTCTTGTTTACACTGCAGACTTGTTCCTCATAGGGTTGCCTTTGTCATTTTATTTACCCTTCTCAGCCCAGAATTAAAGTGAGATCATTTTACAGTGAGCACCTTTCACCTCTTGAAGCCACAAGGCCCAACATCCGAGACTAGTAGCGATCAGTTCACCTGTTAAGTGAGGCCAGCTGAGAAACACGGGGTAGAGAGCTCGTCCGTCAGTCCCATCTGCTCGGGGCTCACATAACTCTTGGTTTTGTGTCCTGAACAAGACCTGTGGCATTTTTTTTTTTTTTCATTTATAAAGCTCCTACAATTATTAAATAGTGAATATTGGCATAGATGCTAGAGAAATTTCACTGGAAAGTCCTGGCTTCTAGAATTAGAAAAGAAGAAATCATATAATGTCTACCAAATTAATTCAGCTTGAATTAAGCATGTAATAAATTCAGTGAATTACAAAAAGCAACATTTGTGTAGGGTTGGTCAGATTTTAAATACAGTGAAACTTTATTATATAAAATGGATATAGACCCTTTCATTCTCCCATCACATTAAAAAAAAACTGTCACTTAATGAAATAAAAGGATCATAAAGCAATGTTTCCTTCTCAGAAAACTTTCCTTAAGAACAGCTCTAAACCTGGGGTGCCTGAGTAGATTTTAAAGATATAAAGAAGTTTCATTGTATTGTAAAAACCTTTTTAGTGGGTGTGTATTTGGACAAAAATGACCCCCCCTTTCACGTTTTATGATGTTACAGATATTCCATTGCTTTTAATGTGAAAGAGTTTACCCTGCATTTATTTTTAAATGCAGTTATTAAAACATTTTTGTATTCTCCATCAATGAAAATTTTCAGTGTGAACAAATGGTGAATCATTAGACAGTTGAGTGCTTATTTTCTGTAGGTTTTAGCAAAATATTTATAAATCGACCACAAAATATTTATACATCAAGATGACAAATTTACATGAAGGCTACAGATTTAATTTTTTCCATTGTCTCTGTTCGGAGTGCCATGCTTATAACATTGATAGAAAGTGGACACTAGGCAACTGGTAGTAAAAGAAAAAAGTCCATGTTTTTACTGAAAACTTCAGGTACGTTAGCCACGTGTTATTTTATGGTGGACCATTTTCTCTTAATGTTCCTTTGTTGGCAGAATAAAAGTGCCTTAAGTTAAAAGTTTGTTTGAGATCCATTAAAGAAATCAGTATCAGTTCATAACGCAATTATTACGTCTCTTTTTGCATGTCCATTGTAAATTTAATATTGTAAATGTATTCAAATCATTTACATGCCCATGGCTGCCTTTGATTAAACTTCTTCCAAAAAATAAAGTCTGTCCAGATTTTTAATTTTAATTTTACTCCACGTCAGATTACTTGAATATACGTTGTCGCATGATCACTACCAAGTGGGTTTTTTGCCGTGCATCTGTACATCCCAGAATCGGAGGTTTGGGGGTTCTGAATGACGAGGGTACCTTGCAGGTGAAGCAGCTCGTGTCCTTGTTTTCTCCCTTGACTCGCCATCGACAGCAGGGAGTGGTCGGGGGCCTCCCACGTGATTTCTGGCTTTGGAACCCCCAGGGCCAGACACTGGAGCTGAAAAGCTGCTCCTGTCCTTGTGAGGATGCTCCTGGGTGGCCGGCTTGTGATTCTGGGTGGATAGGCCATGATCATTACGGGGATGGTGATCAGTGCATGACCAATGCTATTTTGAGCCTTACAAATGTAGTTTCCTCTGTCATAAGCTGTTGCTGCTTTAATGACTAGAGTGCCATTGTCCTGCAATATGTATTTCCCATCAACGTGAGGCCTGTCTAAAACATAACCACTTGGCACCGTCCATTTGATACTGGGCTTAGGGATTCCATCAGACACACAGTGCAGTGAGAGAGATTCCCCACTGATACTTTTCACTGTCCCTCGTGCATGAGTAAGAATAACCGGCTTCTGGCCAATTTCTAAAATGATCAATTTCTCAATATAGCCAACTTTATTTCTAGCTGCACAGCGATATTTTCCTGCAGCGTCCCGAGTTGTTTTATAAATGATGAAAGAACCATTGCTTGCTATCAGATATTGAGACTGTTGTGGTCCGTTGGAAAATCGTGTGCCATTTGGTAAAATCCAGATCATTTCAGGTGGTGGGTTACCATCAACAGAGCAATTCAAGACTGTGGACTTTCCAAGCTGGGCAACTATTTTTTCATTAAAAGGATTTCGGAATGTGGGTCTTCTCAGCATTTCCAGAACTTCTAACTGTACCACCAACATGCTCTCTCCTCCTTCATTTCGAGCCACACAGATAAAATCGGCTGAATCCGAAAACCTCACGTTCCGAATCTCCAGGGTTCCATTTGTGTAGATGGTGATTCTGCCCCCATAGTACGGGGCTGTGAGGAAAACATTGTCTGGCATGACCCACATGACTTCAGGAGACGGCGTCCCTTCAGCTCTGCAGTCAAAGTGTTTTTTGGAATGCCTCACAGCTGTAGTTTTAATAACAGTTTTGTTTGTGTACCGACCATTGATTAAAGGAGGCTTAGAGAGAACATGCAGTCTGTACATTCTGGTGGCGTCCCCACTGGGATTTCGGGCCACACACACATACTCCCCAGAATCGAGCAGTTTCACTCTGTTGATGGACAGAGACCCATTGGCATGAAATGTGTACCTACCGTTGGAGAAGGAAATCATGTTGTTAGAAGGCAGCAGCCAAAATATTTGGGGTTTGGGATCCCCAGTGACTTCGCAGTCCAGGAGAGCCGTGTCTCCAGCTTTGACTCTCGCGCTGGCCTTGGAACCCGGCCTTATCCGTGGGGCAGCTGTGATCACTGTTAGGTGCACCTTCATTTCATCCTTCCCTAGGGTGTTCTGGGCATGGCAAGTATAATCTCCTTCCTCTGCTATCCCAACTTTGTTGAAATATAAGGTTCCATTGTCGAAAAGGATATACCTCCTGGTCCTGTGGCCACTGTCATCTGCTTGTATTGCATTGTTGATCGTCGTTCCGTCAGGTAGACTCCAGGAGATCTCAGGCACCGGGGAGCCGGAAGCTTTGCAATCAACTTGGAAATCTTTCCCGTGAAGCACTTGCTTTTTAAAATACTGCTTGTGGTCAATCTTGGCAGGTTTCAGTCTCAGGCTGACATGCAGCAGTATCAGATCATCCCCTATTTTGTTTCTTGCCACACACAAGTAGTCCCCACCATCTTTTTCTGTTACGGATGCAATAAACAGGGATCCATTTGGGTAGACGTGGATTCTGCTGCCCATCCTAAGGAGAAAAGAGCCTGACGTGAGTGCAGCTGTTAGTGGGGGAAGGAAAGACGTCTTTACACAGGATTAGCTCTCTATTCCCCAGCTTTATTAAAGCATGATGAACAAAAATTGTATATTGTAAGGTATACGACATGATGTTTTGATACAGTGAAAATGTTTACCACAATTAAGCTAATTAGCATATCCATAACTTCACATGTTGAGGAATCCACTATCTCTAGGATTCCTCTCATCATTAATCTTTAATTACCATGGAAAGGAGAGTAAGTCTATGTGAGAAATCGTAGTTTGCACTAAATTATACCTGTTGAGTTAGACAGTTCTTTTAGGAAACATCTTACAAGACAATAAGCTAGTAGTGATTTCAATTTTTATGAGATTAACTTTTTTTAAACTGTTGGAGTAAAAGTTTAGTTGCAAAGAAAAAATGCCAGCCACTTTTTAAAAAAAGTTATTAGTAACAAAACCATCATTGAACTGTTTGTTTAGAAAATCAGCCTACTTTTATTAGAGAATGCCAGTGTAAAGCTCCTTAGAAGCTTGTTGCAGCATCCGCCCTCTGGGGACAGGTATAAAGTGACTCTGGTTTCTTCATGAGGGGAACTGTGGCAAACCATTTTTCTCATGGATACAACAGCCTGCCATTACCACAATTAACCACTAGATGGCAGATATTTCCTGTTTTTTTTCAAAAAGACCAGTGGGAATTAAATCGGTACTAAAAGTGTGATCAGGGATAGCAGAAGGTGAAAAATGGATGTGTTTTTCTTACTTTTTGGCAACATGGGCTAAGCAGGCAGACAAAACTGAAGAGAAAAGTGAGGACTACTTTTCATAGCATAACTGCTAACCAAGTCAAACAGCCTCAAGTTATTTTTTATTTTCCAAAAGTTAAGTATGGAGAGCATTACTGCAAAGCATTATTATAAAAGGCATCCTTTCAACCCCCCTAAAGTGTGGAAGTAACTTCTCTGACATATGAACCAATGTAAAATCACATAATGGATGCATTTAATAAAGGAAGTGGAAAAGGTCAGGTGCTTTGCATGGACTTTTTGATCTTGAAGTAGTTTCTTTCCTCACTAATCACCTGAAAAATTGAAATTGAGAGAGATTTAGTAACTTGCCTTCATTCGTGGGTTCATTCTCAATCTCTGTGCTTTCCCACATGCTACACTGCCACCTTCTATTATTCTTTCCCGAAGCTTGCTGGAAGCATTTGTTCTCAAACTACACATTAAAATTATTTGTGGAGTTCAATACTGATGCCTAGTTTTCATCTCTAGAATTTCTGACTTAATTCGTTGGAGCATAGCCTAGGCATCAGTGTTCTGAAAGTTTTCCAGATTAAAGTTTTTGATGTATGGCAAAGTCTAAGAACCACTGCTCTAATTGTTGTTTTTCAATGGAGTAACCCCCATCACCTACATCAGGATTCTGTATTAAATTTAAGACATACATATCCTGGCTTTAATTTTCATAAATTCGATAGATCTGGCCAGAGATCTAGAAATCCACTGTTTTAATAGACTTTCCAAGTGACTTACGAGTTTACAGATAATTAAGTTTGAGAACCAGCCTCAAATTTCAGTGTGCAAAGTCACTTGGAGGACTTTTAAGAGTACAGATTGCTTGATGAAACAAAATCAGTTTCTGACTCAACAAGTTCCCAGGCATTGCTAATGCTACTGGCAGGGTGCTACACTTTAAGAACCATTGGCTTTAGAGGGATACACCTTTTCTTCCCCCCAAGTCTGATGCAACTGGAGGCTGTGATTTGTAAGAAGAGACTGATGTTAAGAGAATTGAATTTTGAAAGTTTTTGTTGAGTAAATAAAATAGAATTTTTTTTTTTCTTTTTAGAGACAGAGTCTCACTTTGTCACCCTCAGTAGAGTGCATGGCGTTACAGCTCACAGCAACCTCCAACTCCTGGGCTTAGGTGATTGTCTTGCCTCAGCCTCCCAAGTAGCTGGGACTATAGGCACCCGCCACAATGCCCGGTTATTTTTTTGTTGCAGTTTGGCTGGGGTCAGGTTTGAACCTGGAACCCTCGGTATACAGGGCCGGCACCCTACTACTAGGCCACAGGTGTCTCCCTAAAATAGAATTCTTTATAATGATAAATGAAGGAGCAAGCATCTTCGGCCTTTCCAAAGCACTGCTCCTAGAATGTTATGGTGCTGATTCACCGGGAAATACTTTTTTTAAAAGTAGATTTTGATTCAGAAGGCCTGGGGTGCTATAACAAGCTCCCACGTCGTAAGGAGTGAGGTTACAGAAGAAAGAACACTGTTTCCGTGCGAAACATAGGTCACATAAGTTGTAATGAAAGTAGTGGAGATAGACTAACAGTGCCAAGTCTGGGATCATTAAAAAAAAAAAAAAAAAAAAAGGCTTTTTAGTTTTGCTAACAAGCAAGCTTAAAGAGAATGAAAGAATTTTGTTAATTTGGGCATGGTGGGGTGGACAAGGATCAGCAGAGCTACAGTTCTCTCATATTTAGAATCTAAAATAAATTCAAAGTTCTAATGCTGAGAAGTGGGAAGAGTAAGGGGTTTTTTAGTTTTTTGTTTTGTAATAGAACTGCCCTTTTTCTTTCTATTAACATATCTAAAGCACAGAAGAAATAAAGAATATACTTGCCTTTTTGAGTGAGTTAGTTACAAAATAATCCCTGAAGCATTTAGTTAACAAAGTTCTATTTCAATGTAAAAGCAGCATGCAGCGCCTCTGGTGCAGCCACATTGTATCTGTGTTCTTATATACTCTTCTGCTCTTCTGTGATATGAGCAACCTTGCTATGTTCCACAACTATTTTCCCAAAACAAAATTTCTTTGCTACTTAACTCTGAAGGGTTTGTTGGAAAACTTGGTCAAGATTTATTCTGAGGTAATACTACTGAGTTTTAGAGTACTTTCCAGAACTTCTTTGGACTAACTTGTTAAGACATTCCTTTATAGTTTTTCATAACTCCTAGTAAAAGATTTCCATTTTCTAAAGTTGACCTGATGCCCAGAGACTATTTTGGACCTTGTCTTTACAACCTAAATTTTGAATTTTATCTGTTACTCCTGTCACAAATAGGATGCTTTCTACAATTCTTGCACTGGTAACTTGCAGGAGTAGTTCGGAATTACACAGACTAATGAGCAGTGTCTGAGTAAATGACAGTCATCCCATGTGCTATGGAATTTATTTTAAGTGCATTAATTGTAGAAAGTAGAATTGGTATCCAACAGTGATGCCATGCTTACAGTAACTTGAAGGGAAAGAGAGAGAGAGATGCCGTTACTGCAAAATTAAAGGCAAAACCCGACAAATAAAGCATTGAAAATATTTGATGCCTTGAATAAAGTAGAATTAGAATATATGTATATTGGATAAAAAACATGAACTTGATTTCTAAAGTTCACATTTCATAACTCAGCATATTGAAATTTTCAATCTATACTAATTTCAATTTGACATTTAGTCAGATAATTTTGACGACTTATTTGAAAAACTTGAAAATCAACATTTCCTTTTGAATTAAAGATCACACAACTTCAATTTAATAACAATATTCAGCACAACTCATATTGTGACACCATAAAAATGTCTATTCTACTCCTGAGCATGAGTACAAATTCACATGATGCACAATTTTCCTTTCTTGGATGAATATTTTCTGGTAATGGACAAGCAAATTTATAAAATGTAAATGCTCAGCCCTTTTGGTCATATTATGAAAAATCACTGCATAGACTCATGCAAATGGGAGACATTAATAACTCATAAGCCATAACAACTGATTTTCAAAAATAAGGTTTGATCTAGACATCAAACCAGCTGTAAAATGAATACTGTGCCTGTAAGAGCGGACAGAGAAAGTGTACGTGGACATAGATGTCTCATCACATCAGGGTGCTGGGGGCCTTGAATACCTTTCACTTTGTGAAGGTCTGCATGCTGTGATTTGCATAACATGCTTGGTGATTTTAGGAAAGAAGAAATAAGTAATGATTCTACTAAAGTTTAAAATGTCTGATGGAATGTGTCTCTCCAGAACCTTGACTAGGTCACAAAAATTCGCTCCATGTTTTTGGATATAGAGAGTGCGATTACATTTACACAATTACCACTTTAAAACTGTCCTAAGTATGGGGGCAAGCGAGATTTTCATTCTGCTTTTTAACTACAAAAAAAAAAAAATGGCCCTTATAATTAAGTACGTAAGAAGATTGGTTTTTGTACTCAATGATTTCAAAAGGATTAGGCTTCTTTAGAGTTAGCTACCTTTATATCCCAAATCCATCATACACTGTAAAACCACTGCTAGCCTTGCTGTGTTATATTGCTTTTTACATTTCAGAAGATGTACAGCTAAATAGAGGAGATAATTCCAACACAAAGGTAGCGGATTACCTGTGCCACTGGTCGACAACAGCCTTGGATGGTAACCTCCAGATTATTTTGGGTTTGGGCTCCCCAGTGGCTGAGCAGTTCAGTAGTAATTTGTCCCCCGAATTCACTTCAGTCCTTTTCTGGGATGCGACTTCTATCCTGGGGCTGGTCTCTCTCTCTTCAACGATGAGCAGCACCACCCTTCTCTCCGAGCCAGTGGAACTGGTAGCGATGCATTCGTAAGTGCCCCTGTCTGAAGAAGCTAGGTTTCTTATGTAGAGAGTTCCATTTGAAAATACGAACAAATGGGAATTGGCAAACTGTAATGGTTTCACTTCAGTGCCATCAGAGAGGACCCAGTGAACACTGGGCTGAGGCGTTCCTTCTGCAGTACAGGGTAGTTTCAAATTTTCACCCCAAGTCCCTGCAACGACTTGCCTCTTTTGCTCTAGAATAACAGGTGGGGCAGCAATGACTTGTATTTTAACCAACAGTGAATCCTGGCCAGCGGGGTTGCTGGCCATGCATTTGTAAAAGCCGCGGTCATAAACGCTGAGATTGTGGATGACCAATGTTCCATCAGATGTCACCAGGGCTTGCCCATTTCCCTGGGACGATTCTGAGACCACTGTTTGGTTTGCAAGAATCCAGGCAATTGTAGGGCTTGGCCTACCTTCAGCTCTACACTTCAGCTCTACAGTGCTTCCAGAATGAACTGTGATCTCTCTGGTACGTCTCTCGAGGACCCTGGGAGGATAGGAAACCACAGACAAGGTGACATGAAGGCGGTCCGTGCCAAACGTATTGGATGCCGAGCACAGGTACTGTCCACGGTCCTGAATGTCCACTCTCTGGATGGACAGGGTGCCATTGGGGTGCACCTGGAACCTGCTATTCTGTTTCCTGTTAGACAATTCAAGTCCTGAGGAGAAGAAAGAAATGTATGGCCATAGGTCATCAAAGTTGAGAAAAGACAAAGCAATCTTTTTGTTAAGCTATTGAGGATACATTTAAAATTAAAATTAGGATGCCTCAGTTTAAGATTGCAAAAATTATTTCTAGATTTCTTATGAACATAATTTTAATTTAAATCCCAGATGGTTTAACACAATGACCATTTTCTCTTTTTCAAATCATATTTGTTTGGATCTGCCTTCAAAGCATATCAAAGAACATCCTTAACATTTTTGAAAACCTCTGATGAACAAATAAATATGCAAATGTTAAATGAGGATGTTAATGGTTTCTGTATGTTGGAGAAATTTGATACTGGTGCCGATTCTTTGGACGTGTAACCCGGAAACACAGCCAGTCTTTTTCATGTTTTATAACTAACAACGACTAAGGTTAAAGAAACACTTTCAGATACCTGATGAGATTCTGCTCCAGTGGATGGTGGGTGGGGGGTTTCCCACAGCCTCACAGGGAAGAAAGGCGTCCGAGTTAGCTGGAACAGTAAAACTGGCAGCTTTTCCTCCAACTATTCTTGGCTTTTCAAATATATTCCTAGACAGAGAGTCAAAAGGGAGGCGTTTGGAAGGTGTCATTTTTTGAACTGGTTTCTTATCCAAGCCACTGTCCTTCGCCTTCCTCTGTCCATCCCAATTTGATGCATGAGTGGTGGCCTCCGGTGAGCCGGAAGCAGGCAACGTGTTCACCACTGGCTCTTTGCCTTTCTCAGCAATTTCTGGATATGATTTGTGCCAGAATTGGTTTTCTGACCAGGGAGAGGGAGTCAATTTAGAAAGCTGCGATTTAACTGTCATGGGTGCTGGCACAGGAGTAGAATGTAACAGATTAGAGTACGGAAAGTAACTGGCTCCAGTTGTGAACTTGGCATTTAGGTGAGCCTCGGGAGACGTAACCTCTGCTGCTAATTGCTGTGGAGTAGTATTGTTCCTCGAGAATTTATCTGGCTCGGCCACTGCGTTTGTCATCATCCTGAAAGCGGGAGTTGCCACGTTGTCAGTAGCTGCACTTTGAGTAAAGGGAAGGGAGAGGGGAGCCCGGGGGACAGTAGCTCTGCTGCTCAGGAGTGGGGGCGTGGTCGCGCATCTGATGGTTGTTTTACCAGTCGTGGTATTCTGCTGTGATTTGCTAGACAATGTTGTTTCAGAAGCAATTGTGCTTCTCAAAGTTGGAGTGTTCACTTGGGGTGGTTCTTCAGTTACATCTGTCAGATTAAGAGTTCTGGAATGGAGGCCACTTGTGCTTGAAATTCCATTTGTGTTTGCTAGGGGAGAAAGAGTGAAAGCAGAGACTTTGGACTTGATGGAAGTATCAGCTGTGGTTAGAACAGGAGGGATCATAGCAGTGGATGTAGTGAAACCAGAACTCTGGCCTGGAGAGAAGTTTGGCTTATTCCTGTTCTTCCAAGGCTGCTTTGTTCTTTGTACTTCTTGTGACCCAGGTCTCGCTATTTGGCTGTCAGAGGTGATGACAGATACAGGGACAGTAGGAGGACCTGCCGGTGTGGCTGTTTTCATTGACATGGAGCTTACAGTCCTTGATTCTCGGCTTGCGATGCCAGGAGGTGTAGGGTGAAGAGGTGGAAAGGGCGGCTCCTTCACTGCAGGGAGGTTTCTAGAACTCTGTGTTTTAGCGGCGTTAGGGTGAGCTGTAGCCAATGTTAGAGATGGATTTTGCATCCCACTCGCTGAGAAGGTTGTGAAAAGAAACGGGGAAACTTCACCTGTGGGTAAAGTAGGAGATATTCCAGGAAGCATCACAGTTGTACTTTTTTGTAAACCAAATTTATACTGATTTCTTAATTTCTCTTTTTGGTTATAATTATTTACAAAGATTTTCTGCCAGGGAATTTTCCTTCTTGAAAATCTCGTAATGGACATAGCAGTAGGCACTGATGGTTTGGTGATGGAACCTGAAAACAGCGATGTGATTACTGAGTCACTTCTAGCTTCACTGGTACTAGATCCACTCGGGTAACCAGGACTAGTTTCATGAGTTTTTTCCATAGATATAAATGTTGGGGCAGATGTCATGATGGTGCCAGTGGGAGTCACAGGGGTACTTTCAACACCCAAATATTTAATTGTGTGTGCTGCTTTCTCAATATTTACCTTTGGTTTGTTCTCAGATAGTAATGGTTGATTCTGGACTAGAGCTGTGGACTCTTCGGATGTGACTCTGCCAATGTCAGCTTTGGGAAGTGTGACAGGGGAAGAACTGGGAAACAACAGTGCTGCGGTAGCCGTGGTGAGCCTTTCTCTGGGATGACAGGATGGACATGTCACACCGAGAGCTGTGGCTGAAAATGCAGCAACACTTGCCTCAGGAGAGCCTCTTGTTGGCCTCACAACACCGTATCTATGCCGCCGGAGAAGTGGAGTTCTATTTGGACTAATCCTGCGCCCCCAGCCCCAAAGTTTCCTCCGTCTGCCAAAGCGCTTGGCTAGTGGGATGTTAGTTGTATTATTTCTAGGAATCTGAAACTGAGAATGAGCAGCATTGGGGAGCTTAGAGGTGCTCAGTTTTTGAGTGGTGTAAAAATGGAAGTGATTGCTCCTGGCCTCACTGCCGCCTGTTACAGATAACTGGAGACCGTCTGTGGTATTTGCTGACTCTAAGAACACATCAGCTTTGTTATTAGTGCTACTAACCCTTGTGATATTGACATCTTTGATCATAGTCTTTACTGTTACTGGGGGGACACGTTGGAAATGCTCTCTTATGGGAGCCAACCGGTCAGCGTTCTGAAATTCAGTTGCTGCAGGTAGTAGTGGAAAGAAAGTGGATGAATGTTGACTGGTTGCATCTGGCCTTTTGCTTGACACAGTTGGGTTTATATTCTTTAACACAGCTGTCGTTCTAACAGCAGTGGATAGCTTGAAATCGACATGTTTTTCAGGTGGTTGTATTTGTGAACCCACAACTGGGGAGACTTCTGTCCCAGAAGCTGTATTTGTCACAGAGCTATCAGATGTGGTTCTAGAGGCAACAGTCACTGTCCTTGTTGGGACAGTTGAATGTTTATTGGCTAGGACCATCAATTCCTCATCTGGTATGAGCATCCCTGAAGAGTCTTCTTCCTCACCAGGTATTTTCAGGAGTTGGGTGACCGGTGGGAGTGGCCTTACTGTGGTATTTCCTTGTTTCTCTGGCACAGCACTCTTTTTAGCTTTCTCCAAAAGTGTTGCCCAGTGTTGTGGGTCAATCTTCCGAGCAGAAGGAGAGAACTGTCTCCTGTGTTCCCTAAAACGTCGGCTTATTGCATCTCCACCCCGCTGGTGAATTATAAATTCCCAATAATTGTGTTTCTTACTTGTGCTTGAGACTTGGTTTCTGATCTCTGCTGCCATTGGGACAGACACAGGAGGGGGGACAGCTGGTGGCTCTGTAAGGTGAGCAATAGGCCCGGGCTCATCAAATCCAGATCCATCTATTTCTCCATCACGTGCCACTGGTCTTGGTCCTTTTGTTTTGACTGAAACTTGGAAAATCAAAAAATCAACCCCCGAAGGGTTGGCTGCTACACAATGATAACGGCCTTGGTCTTTTGGGGTGACCTGTAATATTCTTAACGTGCCATTGTCAAGAATTTGCTTGCCTCTTAAGGACTGGTAGAGTACACTGTTGCCTGGAAGAACCCAGCTAATGGAAGCATCTGGGATTCCAGTAGAATGGCATGGGAGATCCAGAGTCTCACCAACGAAAACTGTGCGATGAACTCCATTTTCGGGATAGGCTTCTACAGAGGGCTCTACCACAGTGACCCTATAGGTGAGAATATCTGCATCTTCATAATTGGTGCTTATGCAATGGTACATGCCTGTGTCAAAACTGTCGGCCATCTGGAGTTCTAATTTCCCACTTCTGTCTATCAGGAGCCTTCCATCCTCACTAACATAAGGGGCCCTCACTTTACTCCCATCAGCTAGAA
This sequence comes from Perodicticus potto, assembly GCA_963574655.1. NCBI lineage: Eukaryota > Metazoa > Chordata > Mammalia > Primates > Lorisidae > Perodicticus > Perodicticus potto. Next base: position 34,009 of record CAUYRH010069990.1, read on the forward strand.
CCCACTCCAATTGTGGGGCGGGCTCACCTTGGCCCGGGCAGTTCAGGTCAATGGTTCCACCCACCAAAATAGTGTGTTCCAGGTTAGTATTGTTATCCCGTGAAATCATGGTCCATTTGCGTTTCACAGGCTTTATCTCTGCCCTTGGTAAAGTTACTTGAGCATGACCTGAGTACTGGATCTGTAATGCACTGAGTGTGGTAGCAATTCTGTTCAGCTGCAGGGAAATGTAGTCTTGCATAAGCCAAGAAGGATCTGTGGTAAGATCAGCTTCTATGTTGGTAAAAATGTCTTCAGGCTTAGGGGCCGTCTGTTTATATTTGTAACAAAGCTGTGGTGTTTCAGTGAGTAACTGGCTCCTTTCTAGTATCAGGGGAGAATCACTGTAAAAAGCCAGAATTTGCCACACTGGCTGAATGTGATGATAATCTACATTGCACACTAGAAATGTCAAAAATGATGTATTGAGCAGGATATGGTCATTTTCTTCAGTGAATGCAATGGGTGATGTCCTCAGTGGTTTTTGGATGCTGCAGACCATGCTAGCTTCATTTCCAGACTGGTCGGTCATGTTCAAAGTGAGGGAGCCGAAAGGTGCCAGGAAATCCTGGGGAGAGATGAAGGCAGAACTGCTGTCTTCCAGAATGGACAGATTCTTTGCCTTCAGGGATGGGTCAATAGTTGGCTTGGTGCACAGGAAAGCTGCAGCTGGGACCATAGCTAAAGGCTTGCCTTTGGAGGTCCTAGGGTTCATGCACAGTGGACATTGCTGAGGACTGGAGGGACTTCTGTCTCTTTTGCATTTTATTATATCTAGGGAAAAAAATCACAATAGAATTATTAGTTGTGACCTCTTTATGAATTGCCATCTTAACATTCTGAAGAAATAGCTTTTGCTAGCATTTGAAACATTTGAAAAATTTAGCATTTAACAGAAAGTGTTCTATGTTTTTTGTGTCTGAATTGATTTTTTTAATGGTATTGTCTGTATACCTTGCTGCTGTGTACTGCACACAGGCACAGAATTTCAGCCATCTCATTTGCTGCTGTAATTCCCATGCCTACAAAATGCTTGAGATATATTTGGTACCCAGTAAATATGAGTTGAATGAATTATTTCCTTATCCAGGGAAACAAAATGACATGCTCATGTTTGTCAGTTTTTATTAACAGGAATTTAGTTCTTTTTCCTCATTTTAATGTTTTAAAGCAGTTCAAAAGATAACCTGTTTGATAAATGCTCATTTCTAAGTTTCTGGATATCATTAAAAACCCAAATTTCTTTCCTTTATTCAAAATAATATTGCCTGCATAATAAGGTATCTTGGCCCGGTCTAGCTTAGCAACAATAAGAGTGGAGAGAGGAGAGAAACAGATTCGGGAGATAATGAAGCAGGTAGATGCAATAAATAGTAGGTAAGGGTTGATTAAGCAGGGAGAGGGATTGAAAGAAGAGTCAAGGAGGGCTCAAGCTGACGACTTTGGCAAGTGGATGGTTGATGATCAGCTTAGTGGATACAGACTCACTGGAGGAGGGTCAGGGTTAATGACGGAGGAGTATTGTGCAGAAGCCACAGGAAAACCTTCAAACGACTGACATTCTCGTGAAGTGAGGGGCTTATAAATCTTATCGCACTAGGATAGTCTAAGCCTTTTGCAATCGCTGTTCTGGTGAGTGTATTTTACATGGCTGATCACCGAAAGACTTGATAAGAGGTGTAGTGTTTAACATAAGATGCAGCCTGAGACTTACATGCTGGTCCATGTACTAGTTCTCAAATCATGCATTGGATGCAGCACTTAGGACAAGCACAGTACTTTTTAGAAGACCTAATTTGCTAGAGTTGTTACACAGGGTCAAATCACCCCCTGCCCCTGACACCTGCACACTTCTTCTTAAAGGCTTAAAGTCGCTCTGACTGAGGATTCCAAAGTCCTCAGAGTGTACCACAGGGTAACAGGTAATATCACAGATACCTGGCCCATCAGTATTCTTCTGAAAATTTTATAGTCTAAACCTGGACAGAGCAGATAGCTAGTAAAACTGAAAACCATCGAACATTCACAAGAAAAGCCTCTCAATAACTTCCTTGCCAACAAGCTATGTTACTTTACTGCTCAGTACCCTGGGCTCAGACCTTGCAGAGAACTTGGCAGATTTCTGGTTTAATTAACTCTCATCCATCATTGTGTTTGCATCTTTGCATGCTTATTACTGCTTGCACTGGACCAGAGCTAACAGGCACTGGGTGGGGGGGGATATAATATATACATGTATGTGTGTGTGTGTGTGTGTATTTTTTTAAAGACAGAGTCTCTCTCTGTTGCCCAGGCTAGAGTGCCATGGAGACACCCTAGCTCATAGAAACCTCAAACTCCTGGGTTCCAGTAATTCTTCCACCTCAGCTTCCAAACTACCTGGGACTAAAGTTGCTCATCACCATGCCTGGTTGATTTTTTTGGTTTTAGTAGAGATGGGGTCTTGCTCTTGCTCAAGCTGCTCTCAAACTCCTGAGCTCAAGGGATCCTCCTGCCTCGGCCTCCCAGAGTGCTAGGATTACTGGTGTGAGCCACTGTACCAGCCAGAACGTTAGGTATTTTGCATCAATTGCAAACCTGATCACGTCACTTGCACTCCCCCATGCTGGATTCCAGTATCTAGAAATGCTTTCCAGTTCTCCATCTGCTATGTCCTGCCAGGCTCTGCCGTACGTCTTCCTCTCCTTCCTCCTTCCCACACAGCTGCCGTCTGCCACGCCCTCATCCCTCACCCCCTATCTCCACTCACCCTTCAGGACCCAGCCTGAACGCCACTTCAGAGTCTCCTGTGACCTTTCACTTCTCTTATCGTCCCTTTCATCACTCACTACAAGAATGACTTGATTAGTTGTCTAGCTCCCCACGAGACGGTAAATGCCATGCTTGTTCACCTGTGTGTCTTCAGCTCTGGATGCTCAGGAAAAGAACTATGGCAGGAAGGAAAGAAGGAAAAGATGCCTAATTCTAACATAATTTTCTTTCACAACTTATAAATTGAGACGTGTCTTAAAATGGAAGCTATTTTCCAGTAGCAGCTCTCCAGCTGGCCGTCGTAGTGTCCCTGTCCCTACGTGTGTACAGCCACAAATAAGGTCATGGCTCTGAATTGTTCTCTCAATTCTTTCACATGCACTGCTGGTGTGACATCTATTAAGTTAGCCGCTTAAAATGTTTCTGTGAACTATTATTTGGCATAAAAGCAAGAAGTTATGTGTGTAGAAAGTTACGCAAATAGAGCAGGACATAAATTAATAATCGTGAAGCAAATGTTTGTCAGAGAAATGGTCACAAATCCGTATTTTATAGAAAAGCAACACCAACAGTTTTGTGAGATCAAAGAATAGTAGATACCCGGCCGGGCGTGGTGGCTCAACCGTCTGTAATCCCAGCGCTGTGGGAGGCCAAGGCGGGTGGATTTCCAGTGCTCACAGTTCGAGACCAGCATGAGTGAGCCAGAGAAAAGACCCCGTCTCTACCACCAGGAAAGAACACTGCCGGGTGTTGTGGCGAGCGCCTGTAATCCCAGCTACTTGGGAGGCAACCGGCCCATGCATCATTACAAGGAAGGACAATGGAAAACAAACAAACAAACAAACAAACAAAAAAACCCCAAGGAAACTGAAGAAAAGTAAAAGCCAGCTGAAAATAAAAAAAGCAAAAAAAACAAAACAAAACAAAAAGAAGAATAATAGCTACCCAAATGTGGATGAAAAAGCATTACATTTACGTACTGAGATGAGTACAGAAGGATGGCCTATCACAAGCCAAGTAGGGCAACTGAAGGTGTGAAAAATCTCAGATCCCTTGGTATAGATGAAAACAAACTCAAAGCACAGAAGTTGATGTGACTGATTCATAGGTCTTGTAAAATCATCAAGGAAGGCATCTCAGTCAAAAAGAGAACACTCAATTATTTAGACATGACTGAAAGAAGTTAGCCCTAATGCATTTGTCTAATTATTTTACATACATAAACACTATGTGTTGCTGAAGGATGGGTACATGTGTGGAGAAACGCACTGTTAGATGACCTTGGGCAAACATCATAGACTGTATTAACACAAACCTGTATGGTATAGCCCCCTGTACACCTAGGCTATATGGTCGAGCCTAGTGCTCCTGGGCTACACATTTGTAGAGCACGTCACTGTACTGAGTACTGTACACAATTATAATACAGTGGTAAATATTTGTGCATTTACACTTATCTAAACATAAAAAAGGTAATGTGTTGTGCTACAGTGTTACAACTTCCATGCCATCCCTAGGTGATAAGATCCTCAGGCAAATTTTCAGCTTCTTCTTAGTCTTATGGGACCGCCATCATATACACCATCCATCACGGGCAGAAACAATATTATGTGGTTTATAACTGTATAGTATAGATACACCTGGGGATTTCCACATATATATGCCTATATGGCATAGGAGGTCTCTCCAGAAAGTATCCAGCTATGTAATATGAAAAATAGAGATATTTATTGAAGGAGATACAGGAAACATTGTATTTTACAAAGGACAATAACACCTCAGTCCCCGTCAAACTAGGCACCTTGGGACCTCAGTTCTCCCAGCATCTCTTGCGTTATTCAAAACACTGCAGAATCCTTTGTTTGAATCACCATCAGCTGCCTCATCGCATTTTCTTGACTCTCATAGGTAGTCTGAAAGCTCTTCCCTTTGAAAGGTGCTTTTAGTTTTGGAAAAAGAAGTTGTAAGATCCCAAATCTGAGCAGCAGGGGGGCTGAGCCACTTGGGTGATTTGATGTTTTGCCAAAAATCTCTTCAGGAGAGATATCGTGGGTGGGCGTATTGTCGTGATGAAGCCGCCAGTCACCAGCTGCCCTTAGCTGCAGCCGTTTCTGTGGCACTTCATCTCTTTTAACTGAGGAAGAATACTAGGGTAGCACTCCTTATTAATTATTTATCCTGGAGAAGCGTACTCATGATGGACACCTTCCCAATCAAAAAACACAGTTAACACAGTCTTGATCTTGCTGCAACTTTGCCACCTTCTCTGGGCATGGAGAACCAACCACTTCCATCAGGATGGCTGAGCCTTGGTTTTTAGGTCATTGCCATAGACTCACAGTTCATCTCCAGTTGTGCCCTTAAGGAAAGGCGGTTCCTTGGTAACAGTTTGAAGCAAATTATTAGCAAATGCAGCATAACATCCCTTCTGCTCTGGTCTCAGAAGCCACAGAACACATTTTGCTATGACACGTTCCATGCCAAGATCATGTATCAAAATCTTGGGCACGGAAGTCTTTAAAACCCCAGATCAGCTTCTAGTTCCTTCACTGCCAGTCGCTGGTCTTGATTGCAGCCCCTACACATTAGACATTCTCAAGTCTTCTGGTTGCAGGCCTTCTAGAAAATGGATCACTTTCACCAGATTTTCAACCATCTTTGAAGCATTTGTGTGTATTTTATTTGTGCTACACTCATTGCATTGTGCCCCCAAACGTTCTGAATCATCGGAATAGTTGTGTAGGAGTGTTCCTACACAAGCTTAATGCAAAGTGTGATGCAGATTCGTTGCTCTAGTCAGTCACTTTGACTGTGACACTCATACAATACACATGCTCACTCAGTGTTGTGTACCACCCATGACTAGGACCATGAAGTCATCATCGTTCACCCAGGCAATTCCAGTCCATTCCTCTTGGCTTCCAGGTTACATCATGTCACACAAACCATTCTCATTGTATTAACAATGGCTACTTTCTAGACAGACATCGTATAGGACATTAAGTCCATTGGTATCTAGTGGGTGGATTCATTTAAGTCCATAGGTATCTAGGGGATGTGTTCATTTAAGTCCATAGGTATCTAGGGGATGCGTTCATTTAAGTCCATAGGTATCTAGTGGGTGGGTTCATTTGTATTTGCCATCAAAATGGTTTTACTTGATAAATGCATAATTTAACCAAAATGACTGAGTACCTACTGTGTTCCAGGTATATTCTAGCGGCTAGGGACAGAAAGACCCAGGAACATCAAAAGACATCTAATACTAGTAAACATAATAAAACATTATCCTTTCAAGAATGGATGTGCAGGCACACAACAGAGGTTGTGAAATGATTATTCCGATGTGGACAGGGTGAAGCTGGACTTTCCTGATGGGGGAGGGCAATGAGCACTGAGCAGTTTGCAGGCTGGCTGGGAGCTGGTCAGGGCAGAGCTCTACGCGGGGGCAGCAGGAGATACTAGATCCGGGGTGTTAGATCCGGCCTCTTGTGGTGTATCAGGAAGTAATTCAGAGTTGTTAAGAGTAGAAAGTGACAGGAGAGGGGCTGAGGCTGGAGAGGAAGCCAAGGACAGACAGGGCCCATGCCAGGAGGACCAGGCATGTGAGCTAAGGAGCATGGCCTTTATTCTCAAAGCCAGGGAATCGGCAAGCTTTTTATGCAGCCAGATCTTAAGGATTTTAGATTTTGTAGACTATAGGTTTCTGACATGACTACTCAACTGTGCCACTGCAGCAAAAACTCAGCCATAAACAATGTATAAAGAAAGAATTCATTATTCCTGAATTATTTATTGAGGCCACATTGTCTCTCCAGATAAATTACCTTGGCCCCTTCACTCACTGATAAAACACCTCCGGGCAGTTTTCCTCTATTTCATTAGAACAAAGAAATAAACAATACAGATACCTGACTTTTCCTGTATCCAGTCAGACAACCATTTCAAATGGCAATCACAGGTCCACGGGTTCCCATGCAGATAAAGGCTTTCCAGGTCAGGCATATAGGAGATCATCTCTTGAGGGAGGGAAGTCAGGAAGTTATCAGACAAGTACAGGTATTTAATGAAAGATGTTTTAAATATCCGGAGATAGCTCAGAGAGACAAACGTATCTGGATGGAGTTTAGTGAGCTGATTCCCTTCCAAGTGCACCAGGCGGAGAAAGTGGAGTCCATAAAAAGCCTCTGGGTTTATAAACTCAATATTGTTGTGGTCCATATGCAATCGCGTCAAGCTCCTGAGGCCATGAAAAGTATCTTTCTGAAGTTTTCGGACTTTGTTATAGCTCATTTTTAAGACCTAAGAGTAAAAACACATTTACTTTATCAAAGGAAATTTCTACAGATTGAATTTGCACAGTAATGCAACATATGGAGAGTAATCCAAATCAATGTGTTTACCTTGTTTGTGTCCTAATTCAAACAAGTTAGTTGCAAATTAAGACAATATCAGAGAAATTAGAACACTCATGAACGTTTACTGGCATTAATGAATTTATTGCTAAAATGATAAGATATGGTAATGATACTGTGGTTGTTTTCCTTATTTTTAGGAACGATGTTTGATTCCAAGATACACCTAACTGGTAGTAGTCTTTTAGGATTACATTTTAAAGGTTTCATAATCGCCCAGTATTATTTTTTTTTTCTATTAGCCTGAGGTCTGAGAAAACTTGCCTTAGAATTTCCTTGTTGTTCTGATTCTCATATACAGTTGCATTAAAAAAGAAATCCATTCTTTGACATTCTCCCTGATGTTTGCTCTTATAAAGTGTTTATTTTTGGATCCTGCAGGAATGGACAGGTCCCGCCTCACCCCTTTCTCCCATGCTCTTCCTGCACTGGTCTCACCTGCAAAGCCTGCAGATCCGAGAAGGTCTTATCAGGAATGGCGGGGATGCTATTGCTGTGCAGCATGAGTAACTCCAATTTGGTAAGGCCAGAAAAATCTGTTTCTGTCAGTCTAACCAAGCTGTTGTACCTGAAATACAAAATGTCATTCTAGGCATAAATCGGCCAACCAGGGCTCTACCGTCAAGGAAAAAATAAACACAAAACCTCTCAAATCTCTCTAGTTTTAACTGTGCTCTAATAGGACAATCAAATGCAAAAGCAACAAAACAAAACAAAAAATCTCCCACACAAGAAAAGATAATTAAATGTTTGAAATATTATGGAAATTCATTAGCTGTGTCCCCTGCTACCCAGGATTTGCTATCTTAGTTATAATCACCTGTTTTACATTTTTGGCACTTGCCACATTCCTTCCCTATTTTCAAATCTTTATGTACATGCTGTTCTTTCAGGATGGAATGCCCTTGACCCCACCCTTTTCTATTTGTGATCACTATTAAGACCCAGCCCATTCTTTCATGACACCGTCTTGTCACTCTCCCTGGTGAAATTTACCAATAGTAGTTAAGAAACCTGGGATCTGGAACCCAGGTTTTGGCTTCTGGTTTGGGTATGATTAAGAGCTCAGGTTCACTTTAGTAGCTGTGTGACCCTAGGTAAAATCAATAAATTTGCTGTGTCTCAGTTTCCCCATCTATGAAACATAGATAATAGAACTCAACCCAAAGATGCTTTTCAGGAATTAGATCCCCAACAAGACACCTACAGGGTACAGGTGAAACTTACTAAAGGTAGAATATATATGTCTGAACACAATAACTAAGAAAATGCCATGAAGGCTATGTTAACCAGTTTAATGAAAATATTTCAAATTGTATATAAAACCAGCACATTGTACCCCATGATTAAATTAATGTACACAGCTATGATTTAATAAATAACTAATAAAAAATAG
>CAUYRH010069991.1:0-13838 GCA_963574655.1 Perodicticus potto
TGTAGTCCCAGCTACTTGGGAGGTGGAGGCAGGAGACTCGCTTGAGCCCAGGAATTGGAGGTTGCTGTGAGCTGTGATGCCACAGCACTCTATCCAGGGTGACAGCTTGAGGCTCTGTCTCAAAAAAAAAAAAAAAAAAAGTTATGATATTCAAAAGATCATTGACAAAGTATTCTGAAAACTAAAATCTTGCCATACAAATTATATCACTAAGAGTTCAATGAGCAGAAGAGTGAGGTTATTGGCTAAGACAAGAAGTAAAAACTATCTTTGAGTAAGTATTTCAATCTCCCAATGATGTGTGGAACTCTAAATTGGTATTACGCTGTTATTTGAGAATATTTCTAATTAGTCTGCACACTTGATCCGATTTGAAAAGAAAATACTCTAGGTACTACTCAGCATGCTCTGTCCCAAATGAACAAAGGGCAACTCGAATCTATTTGCAACTCTGTGGAGATTCCTCTTGTGACATTGAAATGTTAAGCATTCTCATAATTCTGAACAAAATGAGTTTGAAATCAAACCTCAAGACGAAAGATAGTATTAACTGTCACCACCTACAGGCTAAGCTCATGAATTCTGGTAATTCTGAATCCAGATAACTGTAGGATAGATACATTTTCTAGCTGAATGTTGTATTTGTTTACTGAGACGTTGCTGGGTAACCGAAGCATTGTTCTAAGGACCTACTCAGTTTTGGATCCTCTCAAGTATTTGGTGTTTACAGTCTTAACAGATTATGAACTATGTAAGTATCATGAACTATTCTCTCCCTATCCATAGACCTCGTTAAGATTTGAAACAGCTTCACCATTACAACTAATGCCACAAAAGGCTTTCAAAACATTTAGCAATGGATTTTTTTTTTTTTTTTTTTTGAGACAGAGTCTCAAGTTGTCACCCTGGGTAGAGTGCTTCGGCATCACAGCTCACAGCAACCTCCAACTCCTGGGCTCAAGCGAGTCTCCTGCCTCAGCCTCCCAAGTAGCTGGGCCTACAGGCGCCCGCCACAAATGCCAGCTATTTTTTGGTTGCAGCCGTCATTGTTGTTTGGCGGCCAGGGCTGGATTCGAACTCGCCGGAACAGGCGTATGTGGCACAGGCACCGAGCCAGCAATGGATATTTTTAAGAGCAGTGCCCCTTCATTATGGTCAAAAGTTGGACACTAAATATTTACCCAGCATACACTAACGTGTTTTAGACGTTATCTCACTAATGACAGCCAACATCGCTGTTCTCGAGGCCAAGAAAAATGTTAGTTTAGCTTTTTTATCATAAATGAAACTGGAGGTACTTAATGGCTACACAACCGCCATGCTGGGGCGCTTGAAAAAACTCCATAAAGAGTCACACATGCCTTTAATCGGCTACGGAACAAGCCTCGCAGCCTACTTTTCTAACACTCTCTTCAATTCCTTTACAAAGAAAATAAGGATTCAAGGTCAGGTTGTGGGGCACCGGGGGAGTGAGGATTCCCAAACACGGACTAGATGCTACCCCCAGAAGAGGCTACGTACCGGACTAACACGCGGTCCTCGCAACTTGCACACATACAACTTAAGTGACTGGCGCTTTGGCCGCACTCGCCACCGAGGGACACCGCCACAGCTCCAACCATCGGCACCCACTCAGCTTGGCTCGCGGAGGCATCGGGGCTGAGGGTGAGAGTCCTACAGCGGGGGGTCTGCCCAGCCCGCCACGCCTGGGAGGTCCCGGCGGCCGCTCGCCGCGCAAGCCCCTAAGGGCCCAGCGGGCTCCTCGGGCCCCCTCCACTAGGCAAAGCTGAGGTATCTCGAGAAAGCTCCGAGGGCGGCGGCGAAAAGGCCCGCTCCTCCTCGGTGGACAGGTCTCCTCACGAGTGCAGGGCCAGCCCCAGCGCTGGCTTTGTGGAGGAATCGCTGCCTCAGCCCGCCGCCCCTCCAGCCCGGAGGAGCGGGCTTGGTCCGCAGACCCAGCCACGCGCCAACCAGGAAGTCCCGCCCCCACGCCGACGTCACCCACGCACGGACGCCGGCCGCGGCTGGAGCCGTTAGGGAAGAGGCAAACGAACTGAGGCTGGAGCTGCCGTGGGCAACGGCGGGCGGGTCCGGGCCCAGGCGGCGCTTCTCGGGTGTCTTGAGGGCACGCAGAGAGTCCCAGAGCCCCAAGGAACGGGGCTAGCCCCGGGCACTCGCCTCAATGACTCAGAGGGACGCGGGTCGTTGGCGCGGGAAGCCTGTGGGCAGCGTCTCTAGGGGATTTCCCCTTTTTTCTGCCTCTCCTTCCCTCCTCTCCGAGGGCATCGATGGTCGTCCCGCCGCCACCGCCGCCCGCCCGCCCGACATGGAGCTTGTGGGTGCAGATTTGCGGGCTCCTGAAGTCTCCTGCCTACTACTTCTGCCTTGGGGCATCAGCCCACGAGTGGGCAGTCGGCCCAGCTTGCCGCGAGGGAACTCTCAGGTCAGGACTAACCGCCCAGGAGAGAATCCCCACCGCACCTCCTGCGCCAGATCCCCTGAGTTATCCCCAGTCGGGGCCACTTGGGGGAACACGGTGCACCGTGTGTCTTCAGGGTGTCAGCAAGTTGGAGGGGAGGGTACAACTAGCTTTTGAGAACTTGTATTATAACCCCAGGGCTGAGATAAGGCGGTCTTTCCTTTCAGCTTTTCAAAATAGATGTTGGAAGAAACAGGCACTTTGCCTTTCCCAGTATTTGTTCTGTACCTTGTTGTGGGTTTGACCGCCAAGGTTAAAACATTTTCAGGCTCTAGTCATAATTAGAAAGGCAACAGATAGGTGACCATTTTTGTTGAAATGACGAAATAAGGGTCATTAGATATTAGATTACATGTATAAGACATGGGAGGTATTTCAAAGAATCGAATAGAGAATCTGGAAATAAATTCCTGTGTACTTACGTTTAGTATAATAATAGCTCACATTTGCTAAATACTTCTGTAGCAAATACTGGAGTACTTTTTCAGGTTATCTTAGTGAACGCTTACATCTCTGTAAAATAGGTACAGTTAATTATCTCCATTTTATAAAGTTACCTAGAATCATTACTTGTAAATGTTGGAGGCTCGGCAACTCCAAAAATCTTAGTTGTAACTAGTAAGCTATACATTACAAATCATCGGTCAGTGAGAAAGATTATTCAAGAAATGAGTGGCCATTGGAGGAGGCTGTACAGCTATCTCATTTCTCATGTTAAAATAAATACCAGATGAATCAAAGACTAGAGGTGAAGAATGAAGCCTGGTAAGGTGGCACACTTCTGTAGGCTCAGCTACTTGGGAAACTGAGGCAGGAGGATGGTTTGAACCCAAGAGTTGGAACGCAGTCTGGGCAGTATAGTAGATGCCATCTCTGGAGGTGGGGGAAGAAACCATAAAAATATAAGAAAATTAAAGTGAATGTTTATAATCTAGAAGTAAGAAAGGCCTTTTCTAAATATGAAACAATCAGAAGCCTTGAAAAAAGAAAATAGTAAATTTAACTACAGGGTGTCCCAAAGGTTGCCATTCATACAGTCATAGGGAAAATGGGAAATTGTAGTTAAATGTACCTTTATTTACAAAATATTCACTACAAAATTTTACAAAATATTTCTCTATGTGTTGATATATAAATGTTCAAAAAAACATTAAAACTATTAAATGTAATAAAAAATGAGAGTTTGTTAATTTTTTCTATTTATGGTGACCTTTGGGACAATGAACCAGGGGAAAATAAATTTGTATTACTTACATCATGTCATTTGTGTACCATATGAAAAAATTCATAATATACAAAGAACTCTTAGTAAATTAATTAAAAATGTAAATACCTCAATTAATGAAAGTGGCAAAAGATAACACCAGAGATTAGACATTCCAAAGCCAAAAAGGCAAACATCCAAATTACAAAAAGATGTTTAACTTCCAAATCTTTTTATGTCTATTGGTGTTGATAGGCATGTGGGGATATAATTACTGTTCTGCATTATTGACATGAGAATGAAATTAGTACAATCTTATCAAAATTTAATATATCTATTAACCTTTATCCTAGCAATTTCATTTCCTAGGTTTTTACTCTAAGGAAAATTAAAAGAAAAAGAGAAATTGACAAAGATAATTTTCACCACCTTTTTTTATACTATGATGTCTATAAAAAGCATAAGTGCCCACCACTGGAACACTAACAAAATTATAATGCATGCATACAATGGAATACTCTTCACCTATTAAACACGATGTAAATTTGTTTATTTATGTGAAAACATACAAATAATATAGATTGGGGTTTTCCCCCCTGAGGAAAAAAGAGTACAGATTAGCACATACTTTCTCAGAGTGGACATAAAGTTCATATGCAATTTAATTACTATGTTAAACTATTTTAAATTGCACATGAACTTTATGTCCACTCTGTGTAAGTGTACAAAAAGATCGGAAAGGATGTTAGTTAAAATGCAAGTGATTTTCATCTTTTGGACTTCTCTGTCCTAAGGGAGCTTATTTTATTTAGGATATAAAAGTATAAGTTTATTTTATCTTAGAAGAGGGTAAGAGGAAAAGAGTAGGGAAAAAGAGGAGGGCAGAGTGCAGGAAGATGGTATGGCATCCCAAAGAAGGAAAAGGAAAAATGCCTGCAGATTGAGGGATTTTTTTAAGAATAGATTTATCATTTTTACAAAAACAAAGTTGTGTTTTATTTTTTAATTAAAAGGTATGCCAGTGAAAGGGGGTCCACTTGACTGTAGGCCTTTACTAACAGATAACCATGTTGAAATAACTATGTCTAGGGATCTGATTCTCAACTTTTTCGGGCCTATAAATTTGATTATATTTATTTGACTACTGAAGAAACTGACTTATCATTTGGATCATGATTTTTGACTTACCATCATGATCTGATTAGGTATCCTTCCTCTCTGGGCTCCTTGTAGTATCTGTTGCACAATGATTTCCTCTTGCTGTCATTATATCCACATATATACATATATCCTTTTCTGCCATGTGTTACACATTATTTTTTTCTTGATTTATTATTTGTCACATTTCTGAACAGAAGTTTTCATTTTAACATAGTCAAAAAGCTGATGGCATTATATAGATCTTAGGTATTTTGAACCACTTTATGCCAATAAATTCAGTCACTTAGTTGAAATAGACAATTCCTGAAAAAAAACATATTAGCAAAACTGACACAAGAAGTAAAGGAAAATATAAATACCCCAATATCTAGTAAAGGAATTAGACTTCTAAGCAAAAAACTTCATACAAAGAAAACCCCAGGCCCAGTGAATTTTGTTTGACATTTAAGGAAGACAAAACACCAATCCTACACTATCTCAGAAAATAGAATGGGAAGAAACACTTCTAAATTCATTTTATGAGGACAGCATAATCCAGACACCAAAAAGAAAATTACTAGTATCTCTCATAAACATAGAAAAAATTATTAAAATATTAGCAAAAAAGAAGTTTGCAATATAGAAGATAAGATACCATGACCAAGAATAGTGACGTTAACGTTGAAAAAAATCCATATAATTCACCACATTAACAGAATGAAAGAGGAAAAACAAAATAATGGTCCCAATAGACACAGAAAAGTATTTAACAAAATTCAGTGTTAAAAATTCTCAGCAAGCTAGGAATAGAAGGGAATTTCCTCAATCAGATGATGATTATCTTTGAAAAACTTACATGGTAAGATATTAAATCCTTTTCCCCTAAGATCGAAACAACAAGATAAGAATTTCTGCTCTCACAACTTATATTTAGGATATTGGGCTTTAATCAATACAACGAAACAATAAGAAAAAGCAGTGGGAAGACTCAGCTTCCTGATTTCAAAACTTGCTACTAAGGTACAGTAACCAAAATGATCCTGTACTAGCATAAAGATAGAAGTATAGATCAATAGAATATAATTGAGAATCCAGAAATAAAGCCTTACATTTATGGTCAATTGACTTTCAACAAAATACCAGAACAATTCAATGGAGGAAAACAGACTTTTCAACAAATGGTGCTGGGAAAACTAGATATGTACATGGAAATAAAATGAATTTGGACCCCCCCCAACTTCATACCTTTTACAAATACTAAGATGAACCACAGATTCAAATGTAAGAGCTAAAACTATAGAACTGTTAGAAAAAGTTTATAACTAAATGTTCATGATGTTGAACTAGGCAGTGGCTTCTTAGATGTGACACAAAAAGAACCACCAAGGGAAAAAATAAATTGTATGGCTATGAAAATTAAAAACTTTTATGTTTCAAAGAACACTTACCAAGAGAGTAAGCTGGGCACAGTAGCTAATGCCTGTAATCTCAGCACTTTGGGAGGCCAAGGTGGATCACTTGAAACAGGAGTTAGAGACCAGCCTGGGCAAATAATAAAAAAAAAAAAAAAAAAAGAGGGCAGTGCCTGTGGTTCAAAGCAGTAGGGCGCTGACCCCATATGCCGGAGGTGGCAGGTTCAAACCGAGCCCTGGCCAAAAACTGCAAAGAAAAAAGAAAAAGAGAAAAAAGCCGGGTGTAGTGGTATATGCCTATAGTCCTAGCTTCTGGGGAAACTGAGGTAGGGGGATCACTTGAGCCCAGGAGTTCAAGGCTGCAGTTATCTATGTGTCACTGTACTCCAGCCTTGATGACAGAGTGAGACCATGTCTCAAAAAAGAAAAAAATAAATCCAATTTTAGAAAGGAAAAAGGATTTGAATAGATAGTTCTCCAAAGAAAATATACAAGTGGCCATAGACACATATAAACATGCTTAACATCATTAAGTTGTTACAGAAATGCAAATCAAAACCATGAGATATCACTTCACTAAGATGACTATGATAAAAAAAAAAAAAAGGACAATAAAACAGGTGTTAGGATATAAAGAAAATTAGAACCTTCATTCCCTGATGATGAAAATGTAAAATGTGCACTTGCTTTGGGAGTAGTTTGGTTCCTACATACATAGCCTATAAATTAAAAAATAGTGATCACTCAAAAATTCATACACAAATGTTCTCAGCAGCATTATTCATAATAACCAAAAAGTAGAAACAACACAAAGGTTCAACTGATGAATGAGGAAACAAAATGTAGTACGTCAGTATATTCATACAATGGAATGCTATTCAGCCATAAAAGGGATGGAGTACTGATTTATGCTACAACACTGAAAAATTTAAGCACATTATATGCTAAGTGAAAGCCACATATTATGAATACTATGAGATTCCATTTATATGAAATGTCCAAAACAGGCAAATCCACAGGGAAAGGAAGTAGATAAGTGGTTGTCAGGGCTTGGGGAATGAGGCAAGAGGGAGTGACTGCTGATAAGTATAGGATTTACACTTGGAGTGATGAAAATATTCTAGAATTAGTGGCAGTGGCTGCACAACTTTGTAAATATACCATTAATCATTGAATTATACGCATTAAAGTGAATTTTATCTCAACTTTTGTAATGGGAAGAAAGAAGTACAGTAGTCCTCCCCTTGTTCATGGGGAATACATTCCCAGTTACTCAGTAGATCCAAGACACCAAGTTGATGCCCAAAGCCATGGATTGTACCAAACCATATACACACTATATTTTTCCTACACATACATGTCTCTGACAAGTTTAATATATAAATTAGGCACTGTAAGAGAGTAACAACAATAATAATAAAATAGAACTATTAAAGTACTGCAATAAAAGATGTGAAAGCAGGGTCTCAAGATATGTCATACTGTACTCACCCTTCTTGGGATAATCAGAGTTGATAAAATGCCTACCATGATGAGATGAAGTGAGGTGAATGACGTAGGCATTGTGACATAGCTTTAGGCTACTGTCAACTTTGAACACAAGCCCTGTGATACTACAACATTCAGTCTAATAACCAAGACAACTGCTAAGTGACTAACATGAAGGTAGCATATATAGCATAGAGAGGCTGGACAAAGGGATGATCCTGGCAAGCACATAGCAGAATAGCATGATATTTCATCATGCAACTCGAACAGTATACTAGGAACAAACAATTGAAAATCAAAATTGTAAATAACCCATTTGTAGTGTGTTCAAAAAATCAGAGACCTATGAATAACCTTAACAAAAGCAATGCAAGACCTCTATATTGAAAACCACAAAACAAAGGCCAGGTGCAGTGGCTCACACCTGTAATTCTAGCACTCTGGGAGACAGAGGCAGGTAGATTGCCTGAGCTCAAGAGTTCAAGACCAACCTGACCCAGAGCGAGACCTCATCTCTAAAAAATAACCAGGCATTCTGGCAAGTGCCTGTAGTCCCAGCTATTTGGGAGGCTGAGGCAAGAGAATCACTTAAGCCCAAGAGTTTGAGGTTGCTGTGAGCTGATGCCATGGCACTCTACTGAGGGTAACAAAATGAGACTCTGTCTTAAAAAAAGAAAAAAAGTAAAGAAAAGAAAACCACAAAACAAGATGGATGGAAGGAATTAAAGAAAATAAATGGAGAAATATTTAATATTCACAGATGAGAAAACTAAGCATCGTTAGGCTGTATATTCTTCCTAAATTGATTTGTAGATTTTTCCTATTAAAATTACAACAGGTTTTTTTAAAGACATAGACAAAGTAATTCTACAATTTATATGCAAATATGAAGGATCTAGAATAGTCAAAATAATCATTAAAAAAACAAAATTAGGGACCATGAACAGTGGCTCACACCTGTCCCGGCACTTTAGGAGACTAAGACAGGATGGATCACTTGAGGCCAGGAGTTCAAGGGTGCAGAAAGCTATGAACACCTCACTGTACTCTAGCCTGGGCAACAGGGCAAGACCCGAAAAAAGAACAAAATTGAAAGACTTATACTACCTAATTGCAAGACTTCTATAAAATTACAGTGATTGAAACTATTATTTGCATAAGGATAGGCTAGTAGATAAATGGAACAGATTAAAGTCTAGAAATAGATTTACACATATACAGGTAGCCCCCAAGTCATGGACAACCTGATAAGTATTCCGTGTACTTATGAACAGGCTCCCAAGGTTCCTCATAAAGATAATTGATAATTAAATAAATTAATAATTCAGGAACTAGTTTCTTCCACAGAATAAAAAAAGTGTATGGCATGAGCAGATTGTTGGCACAGCATCTTTATGCTAGTGGCTAATCTCAGAGAGAGAGAAGCTGCTAATAGAAACAAGAAGAACATGAAGAATTAAAAGATTCAGAGCCAAGAAAGTTTATGGCAAAAGAATTAGCTGAACCCGTTCATCTCATTGAAGCAGGATTTGCTAAGCTTGAGAAGCAAGATCCCAACACTAAGCAGTTTACAAAGGTTTATCATGCAATTAGTAAGAACATCAGCTACTACAAAGCCATTTGTGATGAAAAAAAGAAAAAGGCTATGCAAACAGCCCTAGATCATTTTTCAAGAAACCAACTGCAGTAGTAAGCTCCCCTCTTCCAGCAACAGAATCAAATCCTGATTTCCCAGCACCCATTCCATCCTCTCTAGCACCATCTCTATCATTATCTTCTCTCTTTTTTTTTTTCTTGAATTAATATAAGGGTACACATAATGGTACATTGTTTGCATTTGTTGGGTTATGTCTGCATTATAGTTGATTCCTTCACCCAGGAGGTATGTCATATACCCCTACATTGTATCTTGTTAGGTGGGAGCTCTTCTTCCCACTTCTCTGCTTCTTGAGATTATTTATTTTTATGTATTTATTTAATTAATTTATTTATTTTGAGACAGAGTCTTACTATTTTGCCCTCACTAGAGAGCTGTGGCATCACAGCTCACAGCAACCTCAAACTCGTAGGCTTAAGCAATTCTTTTGCTTCACTCTCCCAAGTAGCTGGGACTACAGGCACCCTTCACAACGCCTGGCTTTTTTTTTATTGTAGTTGTTGTTGTTTGGCAGGCCCGGGCTGGGTTCAAACCCACCAGCCTCAGTGTATGTGGCTGGTGTCCTAACTGCTGAGCTATGGGCGCCAAGCCAGCTTCTTGAATTTAATTGTGTTTTTCTCCCATGTGGGTGGTGGTTGTTCATCTACTAGTTTCAAATTAGCATTGAGTACAAGGGGTGCTTACTTTTTCATTCTTGAGATACTTTACTATGGAAAATGTTCTTCAGCTTCATCCAGGTAAATACAAAAGATGTAAAGTTTGCATCTTTTCATGGCTGAATAGTATTCCATGAAGAGTTTATTAACCCATTCATGGGTTGAAGGGCACTTGGCATTGTTTCTATATGTTTGTGATTGTGAATTAAGCTGTGATAAACATTCAGATGTCCATGTGATAGAATGATTTTTTTTTTCTTCTGTGTAGATACCTAGTACTGGGATTGTGGGATCAAATGGAAGGTTTATTTTTAGTTCTTTGAGGATACACCATACATCTTTCCAAAAAGGCTGTACTAGTTTGCAGTCCCACCAAGAGTGTATGATGTTTCCTTTTCCTGCTCATCAGAGAAATCCAAATCCATCATTATCTTTGGATTAATATTAGCCTAATTTCTTGCCTCAAAAATGCCCCATTCAGTGAGACATTGAAGCAATGTTAGATAAGTGACAATCTTTAATATTCTTGTTTGAAATTTCCCCTATTTAAACTCCTTCTATGAGTTTGTTATGTTCTGTTTGTTTGAATTAAAAGAGAGAGTATAATAGTTTCAGTAACTTATTATTACAGTATGGTGGTATTATAACTATTAAGAATTATACTACATTATTATTATCATATATGAGTCATTATAGTATTATTATTATGATACGTGTGCTGTTCATCAAGGATCTAAGCTACACATAAATCTTACCTAAAGATGTACTCAGGAACATACCTCAGCTATAACCTAGGGAGCACCTACACATTCATTTTGACCAAGCCACCAAAGCAATTCAGTAAAAAAGTTTTATGTAAATATTGCTGATAAAACTGGATAACTGGGTGACACCTGTAACTCAAAGGAGTAGGGTGCCAACCCCATATACCGGAAGTGGCAGGTTCAAACCCAGCCCTGGCCAAAAACTGCAAAAAACAAACAACAACAAAAAAACTGGATAACTATTTGGAAAAGAAAAAAAAGCTCCAACCCCTTTATCTCCAGACAGAATTAATTCAAGATGGCTCATTGTCCTAACATAAAACCAAGATTCATAAAACTTATAGAAGAAAATATTGAAGAATATATTTATAACGTTGGAGTAGGCAAGTGTTTCTTGCACATAACGTAAAAGGCACTCACTATTAAAAGGAAAAAGTTAACAGATTGGACTTCATCAAAATTAAAATTTATACTTTTCAAAGTTACCATTAAGCTACAGGCTGGGAAATATTCACCACACACATATCTGGCAAAGGACTTTTATCTAGAATATGTAAAGAACTTCAAGTTAACAATAAAAATTGTTACTAATAATAACTCATTTAAGCTAATGTCAAAGATATGAACATTGCCTTCATGAACAATGCACAAATGACCAACACTAAAAAGTGCTGTACACAATTATGATTTAATACAATTATTAAAAAAATAAATTAAATATTAAAAATAAATAAAAAGTGCTGAAATCTCTGTTCATAGATGATATGATCTTACATTGTAGAAAACCCTAAATATTTCACAAAACTGTTAGAACTAATGAATGCATTCAGCAAAGTAGTAGGGTACAAAATCAGTTGCTTTCCATACCCTAACGGTGAATTTGAAAAGTAAATCCCAAAAATAATACCATTTTGATATACAATAGCATCAAAAAGAATAAAATGGGAATCAATCGCCTTTTGGCTCACTGAGCACCATGGTGGTTGGCAAGAACAAGCGCCTTACGAAAGGCAGCAAAAAGGAGCTAAGAAGAAAGTGGTTGATCCATTTTCTAAGAAAGATTGGTATGATGTGGAGGCCCCTGCTATGTTCAATATAAGAAATATTGGGAAAACACTAGTCACCAGGACTCAAGGAACCAGTGAGTATAAATTGGGGGATGTATATTGTAGCCAGCATCTTGGCCTGCTTTGGACCCTGTTGGGAGACTTGAGTGTCTGCTTTTGTACCTGTGGTGCTTGCTCTTGGTACAACAATTTAGAAGCAAGGTAGTACTTTTAGATTACTTAGAAAATGTGTATAAGTAGTTTTGAGCTGCTAATGAGTCACTGGCATCTAGATCCTCAATTTCTGACCTCAATTTACATGTATGATTTTGTAGGCTTGTCTTTGCTATGTGGTTCCTATTGTTGTTAGTAAGACATTTGATTCTTGTTTTGTAGAAATTGCATCTGATGGCCTCAAAGGTCGAGTGTTTGAAGTGAGTCTTGCTGATCTGCAGAATGATGAAGTTGCATTTAGAAAATTCAAGCTGATAACTGAAGATGTGCAGGGCAAAAACTGCCTGACTAATTTCCATGGCATGGATCTTACCCGTGACAAAATGTGTTCTATGGTTAAAAAATGGCAGGTGAGAACAGAAGACATAGTGCTATGGAGTGTGTAACCCAGGATATCACGGTGTGATGACAGAAGCATGTCGTGTAATTGTGGTTGAGTTCATTTTAAATTCCTGATTGTTTTCTTGGTATCACTGAGTGCTTATTTGGGGTTTGGTAAACTGATCTTTCCATTTTGCTTACCTCTTTAAATTCAAGATTTAATACTGGGTTTATTAAGTCACGATTTTTTGTTTCTGGTATTAGTGGTTTTTTGAGGAACATCTAGGTGCAGTTGGGCACTTTTGCCTATCTTCAGAATATCTTTGGACCTCAAAATCTATAGTGAGTTTATGGTGAAAGAGTCTTTGATTACCTTTGGCAATAGAGCATAATAGTAGCAGAGCATTAGGTGTGAGATTGAAATCTTGGCTCCATTTCCCAATTGGATTCTCTCTGGAGAGTAACTTAAGCTTGCTAGGCCCTAGTTTTTTATCTGCAAAATGGAGATAAGAATATCATTTCATTTATTGTGGGGATGAAATTAAAAATCCACATAAACATGCCTAGTATGACTCTAGTCCTAGTATGACACAAAAAGCTCTTAGTAAACAGTGTTGTTTCAAATGTACCTGGTTAGCAACCCAGTTTTGGAATATTTTGTATGTGGGAATGAATGATGACAAAATGTTTTGGTCCCAAATGACATCTACTGATTATACCATTATGTTTATTTCTGACATTCTCCTAAGATGTGTGTTTTGTTTGTTGAGACAAAAATTGCAGTCTAGGCAGGGCTAGAGCGCAGTGGGGTCATCATACCTCACGGCAACCTCAAACTCCTGGGCTCAAGTGAACCTCCTGCCTTAGTCTCCTGAATATTTGGGACTACAGGTGTGCACCACCCCACCCAGCTAATTTTCTTTATATTTTTGTAGAGATGGTGCCTTGCTATGTTGCCCAGGCAGATTTTGAACTTCTGGGCTCAATCTATCCACCTTTGCTTCCCAGAGTGTTAGGATTACAGAGGTGAGCAACTGCACCTGGTCTACCTCTAAGGTTTTATGGTCCCATTTCTAAAATCCTTTGGCTGTTGTAATTGTATTGATATGTTCATTTTTTTAAAACTATGGTTTAGAATTCACAGAAGGCAAATCATTTTTCATCCTTAAGATTTTTGATTTTTTTCAATGTAGGCAATAGTATGACCACTGGTTATAGACTTTTAATTATATTTTAGTTGTGAAAGTGAATATTTAATTCTCAGCATGCCTTTTGTTTGGAACAAAAAGGACATTTAGGGCAGCGCCTGTGGCTCAGTGGGTAGGGTGGTGGCCCGGGTGGTGGGTTTGAGCTGACCCCGGCCAAACTGCAAACAAACAACAAAAAAATAGCCAGGCGTTGTGGCAGGTGCCTGTAATCCCAGCTACTAGGGAGACT
>CAUYRH010069994.1:0-18571 GCA_963574655.1 Perodicticus potto
TTTTGGCCGGGGCTGGGTTTGAACTCCCCACTTCCAGTATATGGGGCCAGTGCCTTACTTCTTTGAGCCACAAGCACTGCCTGTTAATCTCAGTATTTCTATTTGATTATTTTCTATTGGTATGTCTTCTAGTTCAGTAACTTTGTCTTTGCTTTGTCAAACCTTCTATTAATTCACCTGTTTAGATTCTTTTTTTTTTTTTTATTGAGTCATCGCTGTGTACAATAATTCAATCATGGGGTACAGTGTGCGGGCTTCCGATACAATCGGAGATATTTTCATCAACCTGATTGCGATAACATTCAAGAGACTTTCTCATTACTATGTGAGAACATTTTTGATCCGTGTTTAGAAGTTTTCTCCTGACCATTCAAATATGTACCACAGGTGTGATCCTGCCCTTTATCCTCTCTGTTTAGATTCTTAATGTTATTTATTATTAATATGTTTCTTTGTTACAGAATTTAAATTTGTATCAAATTGCATTAAATTTAAATTCTCTGGCAAAGTCTCCAACTCTGATCCAGTTTTGACATCTTTGCTTACATTGAAGCATATGATGATTAGTGTTATTTTAAAATCCTTGCTTGTTAATCTACTGTACCAATTGCCTTTGGGTTTGTTCATTGTAATTTTTATCCCCTCTTGGCTTGCGATCATGTTTTGTCTCTTGGCATGCCTTGCAGTTTTTTGTTTTTATTTATTTTTAACTTTAAAAGCACACATTATATATAGAATTGAACAGGGTCTGGTTAATTTCTCCACAGAGGCTTTACCCTTTCCCTGCTGGGCACACGGAGAAGGGATTGTCATTTTTCTCTAGAAGCTGTGCTGAATCAAGACTATGTTTTATTTTCTGAAAGGCCCTTTCTACCTCCGGTCACTTTAAAGTCTTTGTTTGCTGTGGATTGCAGGAGGTAGATTTTTAGTGCTTTCTTCTGAAAGCCTAGTATGTTCACTGGGGGCCTTGCCCTTGGCAAACCCCAAACTCTAATTCTTACATTGATATTGCAGTAAGACCACAGAAAGCAGAGCTCTGCATTTCAGAGGGTTTCTACTGAGGTGAACAGCCTCCCAAGTCATTCAGCTTCAGAAGCAGGTGGGCCCTCCACTCTGCCTTTTCCTCTGGAGTGTTGCTTCCTCAATTTTCCAATTTTGTCTCTTTATTCTTATGAGACTTCCATAGTCTCTTCTGGTTTTGCCCTCCAGTTGTAGCTCTCTGCCTGGAAACAGCCCAAACTCAGCCTCTGAGTTTGCAACTAGAGTTGACAAATGTCCTCTGTTACAAAGTAGCTGCCAAACATCAGCATACCTTTTTGCAGTTTTTCACTGTCCAGAATCTTAGCTCCTTTAATCCTTGCTGCTTTGGTAACTCCTGATGCTGTTAAACAAATACTTTTACAACGTTATTATATTTTTCTAGTGATTCTCCATAGGGACCATTGGTCCATTGCAAACTCCTCTATCTACCTGGCAATAGAAATTCTAATTACCTTTACGTGAAGTGAAAAATCTCAATCTAGTATATTCTCAAGAAGTCTTTTGCTTTTTCTAAGGATCTAGAAAGCACAGAGATAGGTGAGAGTGAGCATAAACATTGAAGTAGTTGAAGTAACAAGAAAGAAAAATGACCTCAAATTCTGAGTTCTAGGAAAATTATTTTGAGTGAAAAGAGGAAGAATTAGGTAAAGCATGGACTAGATATTGAAATATTTTAGATTTACATAACACCAAGTGAATGACGTGAAACTATAGAATCTCTAAGACCCTCATTCTTTTGGCTTGTGTTATGCAATACCCTTGAAAAATAGTAATAGTTGTTGGACTGTGTAGAACTGCTTTGGACTGGCCCTAGGAGTGAGTCGCAGAAGATAATGTTAGGCTCAGCGCCTGTGGCTCAATGGGCTAAGGTGCCAGCCACGTACACCTGAGTTGGCAGGTTCGAATCCAACCTGGACCTGCCAAACAACAATGACGGCTGCAACCAAAAAATGGCCGGGCATTGTGGCGGGTGCCTGTAGTCCCAGCTACCTGGGAGGCAGAGGCAGGAGACTCGCTTGAGCCCAGGAATTGGAGGTTGCTGTGAGCTATGATGCCACAGCACTCTATAGGGGGACAGCTTGAGGCTCTGTCTCAAAAAAATAAAAAATAAATAAAAAAGAAAAAGAAAATCATTAAAAAAAAAAAAAAGAAAAGAAAGGCATTTCACGCAATACGTTTTCCCCCAAGTTAAGCTTTTTAAAAAAGATCTCAAAGGTTTTGAAATAAAATGTTCCCCTTTTCATCTGTTTCTAGATGGTTTTTAATTTCAGTTTTAATGTTTTCTTAGAAACATGGGTTATCTAGAAGTATATTTATTAATATCTAAGTAGTTATGAATATTTTCAGTTCTATTATTATTTTTTCAATTTAACATTTTTAGGTTATGGTAAAACACTTGCAAAATCTTTCATTTTAAATTAAAACTTTTCTGTGTCCAAAAAAAAGTAATATTAATTTTTAATTAAAAGTTATTTATGCAAATTAAAAATTCTAAAGCTGATAAGCAGCTGTCTAGACAGATTACTTCTAAAAAAATAAAACTTAGATGTTATTAACTACAGATAGCATGAAATATTCATTTTGATTTTGTACCTTGGGAATGAAAGGCACATTTAGAATGGACCCCATTTTATTTGTTCTGTGGTGGGGAGAAGGTAGGGGTACGAGGAGAGACTATATAGAGAAGAACAAAAGTAGAAGCTTCTGGGGTTTGGTGGCCAAGTACCCCTTAATGGGTTGGAGAAGAACTATGAAATCAATATAAAACTTCAGCTATGGAAAGAATTTTTGATCACATAAAGAATTCTTCCATTGTCCAAATGAGATTAAACTGATGCTGAGAGAGATTGCATAAGACTTGATTAAAAATAAGAGCATAAGCCCCAGACTATTATTTTCTGCCTTCTTCTGTGCCATCTGTCTAGGAATCAAGCTGTTGGTGGATCTATAAGGGCATAAGAATCTATGATCCTGCTTTGTGGACATGTCATAGGCTAAGATTAGTTGGGTAAAAAAGGCCATCAACTAAAACTGGAGAAAGAAAATCAAGTGTGGGCCACTAAAAGACAATTAAACCATTCTTCATTGTGAATCCACTGAGGACCCAGGACAGCAGGAAGGTCTATGATACAAGAAGGAAAGAAACATGTGTTCCCAAACATCTGTCTCCTAAAAACTAGATGACCTTAGGGAAAGTCCTCATCCCTTGATGGAAACTGGAATAACTTAATAAGTAACTTTGCTGTGAAAATTTAATAAAATAAAATGTGTAAAGAGGTTATAATGCCTGACATTAGAAAATATACAACTCTGTAATTGTAGGCCTAGCACACAGTAAGTACTTTATAAAAGTTAGTAATTATAAAATTAAAAATAATATGCATTGTCTTTGATGATTTTGATACCACTGATCTCAGAAGGTAAGAATGAGATGCAGAACTCTTTGAAGGTGTGGACTGGAGAAAGTCCCAGTGGAAAGAATCATTGTATAATAACAAATATAGCACTTAATATGTGCCAATCATTATATCGGACTCAGCCTCATAAAAACGTCTTTTATACCTATGTTATGTCGAAGAAACTGAAGACCAGAACAATTAAGTAATTTGTCTACCCTTAGATAATGCAGATATCTCATGGGCAAGCAGGTTCTAAACTGTTTGTTTCTGATGGTAAGGCATAGGCATTTTCCACTGTCAACTTTCATGTTTTTTTAACATGCAATAGAGAACAGACACTTGTTGAAAGTGGTAGTATGTTATGGAAGATAGAAGGGAAGAAAAGAGAAGTCTATCAGCAACTGACCAGAATTTTATGTTAAACAGACTGTGATAGTACACAACACACTGTCGCTGGTGGTGTCTGCTTCTCAGAGATGCCTGAACTTGGCTCATGCCCATTTGTAGAGCCTGGACTATCCAAAGCAATGTGGCAGATTTCTACACATTAGACAATAATGTTCACACAGATCGTTCTAAATATGAGGACAAGTTGTAAGTACTTGTACATGTTTTAACTAATTTAATCTTCATAGCAAACTTGTAAGGGAGATACTATTATTGTTTGGTTCCCTGTGAAACAGACTGTGATGGAATTTGCATGTGGCAGGCTCTTTAGACAGTGTTCCCAAGAGGGGTACAGAGGAGGAAAGGAAGCAGAGAGGGCAGGGGAGAACATTCTGAGCTGGTCGATTATGGGAGAGCAGTGTATTCGAGGATAATCCTGATAGAAGCTTTTTGCTCTCTGCGTTAGCCAGTCAAGGGCTGCAGAATGCTCTCAGGAAGGCCAAGTAACCGTGGAGAAGGAAGCTCCTCTGCATCTGATCTGTGAACCAACAGTGGGCAACACCCCAGGAAACTGGGGAGCCACGTATCTAGACGCTGAAAGGGGATCTTTGTTGTATCCCTTGGTATTCACCACAAAGCCACTCGTAATTTTTCGTATAACTTCCTGAATATTTGGAGACTGGACATAAGAAAAGATCCTCAGGTGAATTGACTGACAATTTCTCATTTTTCTGTCCTTTTTCCTTTTCTTTTCCTTTTCCTCCCTCCCTCACTTTTTCTTCTCTCTCCTCTGTATCACCAAAGAAGTACGTATTTTTCCTATAAGATTTTTTTCCATGCCAAGAAGAAAGTACATTGAATTAGAATGAGTCTTCCACTTTTGTTGCATACATTTATTCTGTGAAATAAAATGGAAATTATAAATTAGCTTTTTACAAGCCTGTTAATAGATGAGCCATAGTCTACACACAAGATGCTCACCCTGGGAAATTTCTCATGGCCTCACCAAAGTAAAATATCGTCCGAGATTGTTCCTTAACCATTTTACAATCTGTTTCCCAGTTGCAATGGATATTACAATCTTATAGCTACTGTCATCCAAAGCAATAAAGGAAGGGCAGCAGACACCTCTCAAACATGAGATAAGAGGTCCACTTATCAATATGCGTGTCTAGTGCAGGAATGAAGAGACTCCTCTGGACTATCTCCATCACGTTAGCCTTCCCCATACAGTAAAAAACGGAAGGAGAATTTCCTTTTGTTTCAGGAAGATATTGTCTTATATTCTAACAATTGATTTATCTCCTAAATGATGTTGTCTGATTTCCCAAAGATGGAGAATGATGAAGTATGCTGAGAATATTATAATCATGTTTCAGTATGTTTTTAATACATAATTGCTCTTGTTGCTTTTTGCTTAACTCTTCATTTATTTTGCTGAACATAGTTCATCTCAGTTTCTAATACAGTATTAAAATGATACTAAGTTGGGATTTTGTATTTTTCATTAGAATCACTTTTTTGTTGACAAACTTGGTACTTAATTATAGTTTGCCATTTGAAAAATTTGGATTATATTGGACATAAACTTTTCCTCAATAGCAAGCAGATATGTTCTTCCACTGTGTCTTCTTTTTACTTTCCTGGCCTTCTTACTCTGTTTGATACCAGAAATGTAATTTCTAAATAGCTAACATGCTATAAATGTTTTATGTGAAATTACTACACCATGACCCTTTGCCACCACTGAATTCTGTATAGTTTATCTTCTTTTATAACCATTCCTCGGTTTGGGAGGGAAACATACAGAACTATGACTTGAAGATATTAATAGATAATATTGGTATTTTACTAAACCAGGTGAATAACTGATTGTCCTTACCTTTTTCCTCCCTCTCTCATATTTTCATATAGTGAACTTTGGTCAGTATTTTATAATTGTCCAAGTTAATAGTATCTATTTCCTGAAATGACATTTAGCTTTCTTTAGACTTAGAGTTCACTTAAGTAGATCCAATGATCACCATCACTCTATTAGGCCACGATTATGGTCATTTTGAAGTTTGTTGCTTTAGAGGGTATTTTTTAGTTTTTGTTCTTCTTCTTTATTCATGCTGTCAGGAATAGTTCCAGGGTTTATTAGGCTATGTGTTCTTGACTACTTAAAACTATTTACCCATCATATTTATATTTTAATAACCACTTACACCCAGATGCTTTTATCCCTGGAAACAGAATCTGAAGGAAGACTCTAGGTTCCCTTTGCCTCTTGCCCACCTCCCTCAGGGGACCCACCTTTGCTGCTAGAAATTACTCCAAGATACTTGGATCATTTCTTCCTTCCTCCTCAGTTTATCTTTAAAATAAGAAATTCCAAATTACTGAGTCCAATTTGTCTCACCTCAGTTGAGATGACAATAGTTTCTTTACATCTTTTCCTCAGAATTTCTTATATATTACCTCTATCCCTTTCTTTCTAAGTTGGAAGTATGCCTTATCTCTTGGCACCACATTTATTTATTAGTAATGTTTTGAATGAAGACATAAGACAAAAGTGATTGACTGTGCCCTAAGATCCCTTACAGCACAGCATTTAACAAAGTTCAGCTCTTATCCTTGGCATTACATGCTCATTAGTCTCATTGACCCCTAGAAACTTTTCACTAAAACAAAAATCTGGTTTTGAAAATTATTGCCATAAAATGCATATAACTTTAACTGGAAACAAATTTGAAATCAAAATATGATTCCTGTGTTTCTTGCCAAACCAAAGAAGTAAATTGACTGATTTTAGGAGATGTTTTTCATCTAAAACAGTTTTTGTCCATTTTGTCCTTTTGAGGAGCAGGCTTATCAATTATGCCATTAATCTTCAAAATCTATTACTAACCAACACATTTAGCTTGTCATGTTCTAAATTTAGATATGTTAAAACTTTAAACAGAGTCTATCTTTTGTTCAGTGTAAGTTCTATCCTTTAGGGGCAATTATACACATGTTTGACCTTTGTTAATGCTTTCATAATGATATTATGAAATGATATTGATATTAATTATCCCAATTTTAGAAGTAAGGAAATCAAAACTTTAAGAAGTTAAGTTGCATTATACAGGTAGTATAGTTAGAATGTTTCCAAGATCCTCATATCGCTTTTTGTGATTGTTGATTTTGCCCCTTTTATTCTATAAGGCCTTATAAAACTACCTGCCAACTTGTAAGGTCCTTAGAAATATACTATTGACTTATTCATGTCATTAGTGCTTTTCTTGTTTGCCACACTCTATCAGACATCAGTGTCCCACCCATATCACCTCAGGACTCAATAGCTAAAGGCTACTTACTGAAAACACCTGAACCCTCTGATGAAAAGTTTTAGTTTTGTTTTTGCTGTTTTGTTTTCATTTTTGTTTGTATTTTTGCCTAAGGAGATTGTCCAGATTATACTTAGGGCAAATTAGACCTAAAACAGAGGTAACCTTCCTGGAAGCAGACCTTAATAAATGACAGTTAAAGAGTGATCAACGTAGGGGAATAGTTGGAATTCATTCTCCAGTTGGAAAAACTCTGAGGCCTGCTTTGCACTGAGTTATGCTGCACCTTGGGACTGAACTTTCCAGGGTGATAACTTGCCTGTTGTTCCACCCACTCTGGCTTCCTTCTCTTCCCTCTATCATTTACCTTTGAGCTTTTCTGGATGACCTCTCAGACTATAAGCATTCAAAACTTTTCCTCAAGGACTGTTTCTTAAAAACTAAAGCAAGACAAAAATACACTAACTGCTCATTACTATTGAAAGATCTAGGGATATACCAGTGAAAAATATCAAATTCCCTGACATTATAAGTCAGAAAAATTATTTACAACTTGGAAATACTGAGAGTCTGTTCTGTTCAATGACTTGAGTCCTGGGCTTGACTTAATATCAACCAATCTATTTTACAACTCCATTGGGGCAGAGGTTAATTTGTAAACTTTTGTCCAGTAGAGATACAAATAATTTCTGTGTAATGGTACAGATAGTACCAAAGTTACATTTTATTTTTTTGTAATAATCCCACAATTCTATTCTGACATTCCTTTATTAAAATGCCTATTTTTACTGAATGTTTTTAAATAGATTTTAACATTAAATTGGTTGCATTAATTAAGGGATACGATAATTGACTTGAAATGTATCATTTTTACACTTATGTGAGAATAAAATTTTAGAATCTTTGCAAATTATACTTTAATGTAAGGGAGAAAAGCAACAAATTTACATTCAATATACAACATACATACAATAAGACATGTCTTGGTGAGTGTCATAAGGAAGAATAAAACAGGGCAGAGGTTAGAGAGTGATGGTTTTGGGGAGAGATGTTATTTTATGGACAGTGGCTGGGAAGACACTTGAATGGAGACTTCAAGGAAGGGAGGTAGGAAGTTGAGTGGATGTCTAAAGGACAAGCATTCTGGAAGCAGAGGTTAGAACAAAACAGCAAGTGTAGATTCCAGAAATAAAACTATGGTTGATGAATTCAGAGAACATCCAGAAGACCTTTGTGGGTGAAATGCAATGAGTTGTGGTATAAACATGGAGGAGGCCAGGGACAGTAAAAGATGAGGATAAACTGGTGAGGTGGTCAGACCACATGTGGACTTCTAGACCTCTTCAAGGATATTGGCTTATACTGTAAGAGAGGTGGAAAGAAACCACTGGAGCCTTTTAAGCAAAAGTGATATGACCCACTTCTCTAAAGGATCATTCAGGATACTGTATTGAGACTAGGCTAGAGTGTGGTTTTAGCAAATACCAATTGGAATGCTAGCTTTTTCAGTTTTGGTAAGGTGCAGGGTTGGATCAGGATGATAGTGTTGTGCCCAGATCACATAATCCCCAAAGACCACCAGGGATACAAACTCAATGCAAAAGCAAAAGAGCCTTTATTCAAACTCGAGCCTGGGCCCTCAGTTTACCCGTTGCAGCGGGAGTGTGCTGAGGACCCTGACCCCTGAGTTGCTGGGGGTTTTATTGCGGTTACTAGCGGGGTAGGGGATTTCCAAGCTGTGGTGAGTATGATTGGCTACTTTAGATACTTTTTATGCCTATTAGTTGGGCTTGTATCAGACAGTTGTTTTTTGGCTCGGGCTGCTATCTTGTGGACGGTGTGAATACCCTGCTTGGCCTTGATAGACCAAAGCACGGGCTGCTATCTACAAAATGGAGTTACTTTTGCTCTTTCACTTCCCCCTTGTTTTGTGACCATCCAGACCTGATCATGGGGCTGGGGTTTCATAGTTTTCTTCTGTAGACAGTGGCTTGTATTGGCTTTGTAAGACAAGTAATTGCACTGCTATTACCTGCTCTCTAATGAAGGTTAAAAGCCTGTTGATGACACAGGGGCCCACAGTGAGGAGAAGAATGAGCAGAGTTAAAGGTCTGGTTAATGCAATAATTAGAGTCGTGAGCCAAGGTGAGCAGTTAAAGAGGGATTCATACCAGCCCTAAGATTGTTATTTTTCTAGTTTTCTCTTGTGCAGCCCCTCTCTGCTTAGTGACATGGATTCCTTGACTACCCCTGAGCAGTCATCATAGAAAAATCACTCTTCTCCTAAGAGTCCTCCTGGCTGTAGGAATAAGAGGTCTAAACCCTTTTTATTTTGTAAGACTACTTCTGACAGGGAGGTTAGAGACAAATATTGGTACTGGGGTGCTGGAGGCTGTAGGCAGGAAACTAGGACGCTGAAGTGCGGGGACGCAGAGAGGATGGGAAGGAGCAAGCACCAGGTTAGACTTAACTGCTGTGGGTGGCTCAGAGGCGACTGGATTTACTTTCAATTGAATGGTAAACAGTAATCTATTGTTATAACTGGTTTGGTATAGTCTAAGTCCTCATGTCTTGCTGGTTTCTTACCTCTGCTTTGTTTTCTCCTCCTTAGTGAAGGTAAGGGTTAGGGGGTTGCACTAAGGCTGACTGCAGTGACACAAGCATCCAAAGGGGCCTGGGGGAGTGGGGATCAGGGGCTTTGGAGACTCAAATAAGATCAGTTTTGGTGGGGATTTTTTAATTGAACTAACCAGTTGACTCACATCCCCACAAAGAGCAGTAGAAATCTTGCGGTCCCCTGCACTTTTTAAAAAGTATTTCTTAATGCTTGTCTCTGGGTAAGTTGTGAGCAGCTGGGAATCTAAGCTCCTCCCACTGCTTGATTACTTATTTCCCAGGTTCCAGCTGCTAATCAGCAGAGGTCAAACTGTAGGTCCGGGAACCAGGTGCCTTTGAGGGTCACTTGGGAGGTGCTATTAGTAACTTCTCCCGAGGTGGCACTTATAATGAGCCAAGTATGATTAAAGGGTCTATGGGGATTTGAGTAGTAACTGCTCAGGGAGATGACTGAAACTAAGAGAGTCAGGGCAAGGAATGGTACCAGAGTCAGTCCCGGGGTGGCCACTCCTTGTGCAACTTGAGCTTTAGTGGGTTGTTTTTCTTTGGATCTTCCATTGCGGGATGAAGTCTTCTCGGATGGCAAAGGGGTCTGCAAGTTTGACGTGGGTGTGATGAACCCAGGAGGTGATGCTGTGTACCTTGAGTGTGGTGGGTGTTGCCAGGACTACGATGTAGAGTCCTTTCCACTGAGACTCTAGCGTCTCACTGTGGTGTTTTTTAACATATACTTAATTGCCAGGCTGGTATGGGGTTCTGGAACTGGGTTGCTCTCGTAGACGGTTTAGAGATGGGGCCAGACATCTGAATGGACTCGCTGGAGATAATTCAAAGAAAGGAGTAAGTTATGGTCTTCTAACTCTGCTATCATTTTAGACTGAAAGCTAGGGGTGATGGGGGAAGGAGTACCATATATGATTTCATACGGGGTAATTCTTTAAAGTATAAGGTGAGTTTCTAATTCTATAAAGGGCATAGGAATGAGAGCCACCCAGTCTCCACCAGTCTCCATGGTTGATTTAGTTAGGGTCTCCTTTAATGTTCTATTCATTCTTTCAACTTGACCTGAACTCTGGGGGCGGTATGCACAATGCAATTTCCAATCTGCCCCTATTGCTGAAGCTACTCCCTTAGATACCTGGTAGACAAAGGCCAGTCCATTGTCTGAGCCTATCAGGGTGGGGAAGCCATACCTGGGTAGGATGTCTTCCAGTATCTTCTTAGCCACGGTCTGAGCTGTTTCACACTTGGTTGGGAAGGCTTCAACCCATCCTGAGAAGGTATCTATAAAAACTGGAAGGTACTTATAGCCATATTTACCTGGTTTAACTTCAGTGAAATCTACTTCCCAATACATGCCTGGTTTTGTACCCTGAAATTAGGTACCTTGACTGGAGGAACCAGTTCTTGCGTTAGTGAGTTGGCAAGCTATGCACTCAGCTATTACTTTTTCTACTTTTGTGTTTATTTGTTTAATTTTAATTTTAGCTTGCCTGATGAGATTTTTCATTTTGTGAGTGTTTATGTGGGTCACTCAGTGCATTCGCCACAACACTTGGCTGGCTAGAGCGGCTGGGAGTATTATTTTCCTATTTGCAGTTTTCCACCAGTGCCTATCTGGGTAATGGGCTTGCAGTATTTTACTTATATATTTTAGGTTGTCTTCGAAGTACAGTGGCTTTTCTGGCAATGTTGGGGGTTCTGGGTCCCGTAGCTGCATGGGCGGGACTGGATCCACTGCAAAGGCAGCATTCTTGGCTGTTTGGTCTGCTTTGTGATTTCCTATCAGAGAAGTTCCCTGGAAAGTTCCTTGGGGAGGTCTCTTGTGTGAAGTGAGAGAATAGTATCCCTATCGTACTTTTATTGCTCTGGGAGGAAGAAAATTTTCAACCAGGGAGGAGGGTCGTCCACTAGGTCCTGCCAGGTTGTTATATATGGAATCTGGTCAGGGTGGTTAGTCCACAGTTGGTACACAATGTCCTTAACTTGAAAAATAATTGGGAGGTGGAAAGCCCCTTCCGGGAGCCACTCTACATTGAAGGTTGGCCACTTGTTCCTGCAAAAATAGGTTAGCTTGTTAGCTTCTTTCTCTTGACCACGAGGCCTAGATTTTGGGCCCTTTTGAAATCCTGGAAGTGGTCTAGAAAGAGAGTTAGGGTGGTTGTCTGAGTTTGTCCCATATTATTTGTCAAAGTTGCTCCATCACAGATAGCCAAATCAACACAGCAATGACACACAATCCACAGCTCACACAAAAAATCAGCCCTCTGGGATTCCGCAGCCTAAGGAAAAACTAAAAATAGGACGACGGCCTCACACCTTTTCCCAGGAGTGACCTGCTACATCCACCTAAAAATACCAGAGGGATTGAGTCCACTCCACTTGGGGATTCCACGTCCCATTCCGGAGGGGTCAAATCCCTTGTAAGCTACAAACAACATAAAAGACACCAAAGGGAAGAGCTCGGACTGTGCCCTGGGGATTCCATGTCCCAGTCTGGGGGAGTCAGTCCCCTAACCAGAGGGGCCTGAATGTCTTCCGCAACCCCTGGTGGGCAAGCCACCAGCGCATCCTCCTTGACCTTCTCACTGACCCTTCAAGTCGCTGAATTAACCAAAGGCACTCTGATCCAGCTTCAGAGTCCGAATTCAGCACTTGGCTTAAACAAATGGTCGCAGCTCTCTGTTCCAGCACCGGCTCTGCTCCTGACAACAAAAAGAAACTAAGATGACAAGACAGACGGCAGGCAAGACACAGATAATTTACTGGTAAAGACACTCACCAGCTCTCCAGGTTGGGTCCTCAGGGGTCTTGGGTATCCCGGACGAGCCCCCAAATGTTGTGCCCAGATCACATAATCCCCACAGACCACCAGGGAGACAAACCTGATGCAAAAGCAAAAGAGCCTTTATTCAAGTTTAAGCCTGGGCCCTCAGTTTACCCACTGCAGCGGGAGTATGCTGAGGACCCCAACTCCTGGGTTGATGAGAGTTTTATTGTGGTTACTAGCTGAGTAGGGGATTTCCAGGCTGTGGAGAGTATGATTGGCTACTTTAGATACTTTTTACGCCTATTAGTTGGGCTTGTATCAGACAGTTGTTTTTCGGCTCAGGCTGCTATCTTGCGGGCGGGGTGAGCACCATGCTTGGCCTTGATAGACTGAAGCGCTGGCTGCTATCTACAAAATGGAGTTACTCTTGTTCTTTCAATAGTGTTAATGAGAAGGGGGTCAGATATTGGATAATTTTTTGAGACAGAAGCCAGATAATTCTCCCCAATAACTGAAGGTGATTTATGAGGCTGTACACCAGTCTTTCATTTACTGATTCTTTCCGCTTTTACTTTTAAATATTTATTGCAAGATATATACTAAGTGTACAAGAAAATGGCTTTTGAGATTCACATAGACTTCTGTTGCAAGTCTAACATATCTGAGATGAACTTGTCACTTCAGAGACATTTTAATACTTAAAACTGCCACTTACACAAATAGTGATAAATGCATTAGCCAAAAAAAAAAAAAACCCACATTAGTAAATGAAACACAGATAATTCTAATATACCTGTAAGTCTCTAGTTCTTAGGAAGTTATTTACATAAAGCAAATCTAGGTTTATTTTCCATCAATGGAACAAAAATACACAAAAGTGAACATCAGAGTGTAGATCTAGGTGCACGAAGCTTAGAACTGCCAAACTAGGATTGTAGAACTTTAGTAATTTTGTTAATGATATTGGTTTTAGAAAACAATAGCCCATCAACCTGAATCATCAACTTCTGTGGTATTATAACTTGGTATTAATTATGATAACATTTTTCTTAAAGTGTCTTACATGTCACGCTCAGAATAGACCTATATGTGTTTTTGTCAACTAATCCTTCTAACATCTTCAAATTAAGAGACTTTTTTTTTTTTTTTTTTTCTTGTATCTTAAATAGTTTATTTCCTGACAAATTGATTGAAGGAAAAGTGTTCAAATCTGAGAAGGTGTGAAAGATTCCCAAATCATGTAGGAAAAAATATTAAACCTCCAGGTAATATTATTTTTATTGTTTACTTTTCAATGTGAAATTTCAACATCTATCAGTGCAGTATTAATGTATATAATTATCAAATAAGTAAACATTCATGTGGTGGAGGTTTTTTTTGCACAGAGAATTAAAGTTAAAAAGTTTGGAAATACATGCCTATTTAATGTCTATTTTTATTATCTCCATCCTTCTACTAGATTATAATCTCCATGAGAATTATGATTTGTTTTTGTTGCTCTTGTCACTATTGTTATTTATGGATTTGTCCCTAGGGCAAAAAATCGTACCTAGCCCATAATCAAAACATGAATCAAGCTTTTGTTTAATTTAAAAGATGGGCTATCAATATTAATAATCATGTCTTCCTAAATTTTTTGAAATGAAGAAATTCTGAGGAAGAAATTTCCCTGACCTGGAAATTGGATGCACATGTACTTTGGGAAGGGCACAAAGAACACAGGTGCACAGAAGGCAGTAAAAAATTCAGACATTACACTATGAATGGGGGTGTTTTATTCCACACCAACAGAAAGGTGACAATCCAGTGTAGGTAGGGAGAAACTCAGGCAAAAGCAAATGAGCACTGTGACTGACAGAAGTTGAAATTCCTCAGGAAATGGAATCTCATAAAGTGGAAGGTTAAAACAAACTCAGATCCCCCCTCCTCTAAAAAAAGGGCTAAGAAAAGGGAATGGGCATCAGTGAATTCCTGGAGCCAATTATATGGCATGATTTCTCAATGAATCTCTAATTTTAAAAATAATTATGATAATAACTGACCTTTGCTTATTTATCTGGCTTTATAAAATTTGTTTATCTATTAACTCATTTTATTCCTTCATTACCTTTTGAGAGGCAGGTGCAGTTATTACCATATTTTATGAATGGAGAAACAAACATGCATAGGAGACTATTGATGTACCAAGGTCACACAGCTAAAGTAAGAAACAAGCCAGGGGCTCGGCGCCTGTGGCTCAATGGGCTAAGGCACCAGCCACGTACACCTGAGCTGGCGGGTTCAAATCCAGCCCAGGCCTGCCAGACAACAATGACGGCTGCAACCGAGAAATGGCCGGGCATTGTGGTGGGGGCCTGTAGTCCCAGCTACTTGTGAGGCAGAGGTAGGAGACTCACTTGAGCCCAGGAGTTGGAGGTTGCTGTGAGCTGTGATGCCACAGCACTCTATCCAGGGTGACAGCTTGAAGCTCTGAGTCAAAAAAAAAAAAAAAAAGAAACAAGCCAGGGTTTCAACCCAGGCAGACAGGCTCCAGAGTGGGCACGGTGGAGGGCTGCTGGCTGCTTTCAGCACCGGACCACTCTTGCTTCACGTTTCCTGAGGTGGACACCTGATGTTACTTCCCAGGAGGCCCTTCAACATAATCAGAAGAGACCTTGGATGGTACCTCGTGTAGTGTTGAGATGAGTACAGGATTTGGAAATATGTCTTTTGAGTTCATTTCACACAAATTCAATACAAAGATTCCCAAAGTGACCACAGGAATAAAATAGGATGCCAATTTATTCCAATGACCATGAGTTCTCAGGGGTGTTTTCACATTGAAGTACATCACGTATTCACTGAAATCACCTATTAACAAAATGTTCAGTACTGCTAATAATCACAAATACTGAGAATAAAAAGAGAAGGAAATGAACAATGTTTAGGTAGAAAACCTTCTCATAACTGAGAACTTATCAACACTTAGGGAAGCTGAAGTAATTAATGTCAGAGGGAAACGGGAAAAGTACAGCTACACTAAGTAAGTATATTGTGGCATCCCAGAGTTAGGGCTACCATTTTAATTCATTCCTTCTCAGCAGTTTCACTATTTCTAGCTACCTGCCATGAGAAGATACCTTTTCTTTTAAAATATAAGCATTGGTGGAAATTGTGCTGCATTTTATATTCTCCATACTCATAACTTTGCTGGACTCCCTTTATCCAAAATGTTCAGGCATCTTGATAGAGTCAGAGTGTGCCGTATGAAAGTAAATGCATCTGGGTTATATTTAGGACTTTGTTCTCTTTGAGATACCATCCTGAGTTCTTCTATTTTTAATATTTTTTGAATACATTTAAGATAAAATGAGGAGTATGCTTTATAGAACTCTTGATTTTGATAGCAATTAAATATAAATTAGTTTTCTCACTTTTGCAGTATTATTAGGAGGTTGCCTGCAGTTTAACTTCATCAAGGGATGATATGAATATTTTAACTTCAAAGCACTAATAATCACTTGTAAAAAAATCTTCACATGACAGTTTTTTTCCTTTTGTACTTTGAACAGAAAGAATGTTGTTTCTTTTAAAGAAAATGCTTTAAAAAAAGTATGCATGTCTATTTCAAGTAAAAAATAAAACCAAGAAAGAACTTCATAGCCAAGAACTAAGGATGAATTGAAGACAAAAAAAAAAAAAAAGCAGGTGGAAGAGATTCAAAGTGCAGCCATGTGTGTTTCTGATCTCTTTCCTTTAATTTATCAGAATGGAAAACACCTATTTGAAGGAAGGTAGCTTTTAGTCCAGATCTGTAAGATGCCCATGGAGTTTTCAGCAGCTATTAATGTTTAGTAAAATGCCTTTTAGAATGGCCCACCCACCTGGAGTTGCAAATGAGCAAAGTATTTGAAATATAGCACCTTTTCTTAAATATCATGTTAAATGGCTAGCTGATAATGGAGGGAAAGTTCCAATAACATTTTTGTAAGAGGTATCTGTGACCCTGTACAGCTGGCACAAGGTATACACAATTGGGAACATATTTCTTTCTCTGGCAACACCTCTGCAAACCTTTCTCTTGTTTCTCAAACTCATCTTCATTGCTCTTTCCTATCCTTTCACCCTCCAGTTCTCCCCACCCGCCATGTTTCCTCCTTGTATTTCTCTCCCTTCTAGCACCCTAATGTCTCTTTGGGGCCTACTGTCTCTGGTGATTTTCACAACTAAGCCATAAGACAAATATTAGCTATTTCCCCTCTAATGTAGCCCAGTCAATTAAGGAAATTAGTAAGTAGTACCATCAATGACTCCAGTAGCACCTTGAAGAAGGGTGGGAGTTTTTAATTAAACACTCCATCTGCTAGCTTCTGTATTTGCCTAAAGAAGAATTTATGAACCAAATTTTACTGCAGTTTTCTTTCTTTTCATCTTGAAGATAGTCAATTAAGACATCTACTTTATCAACCTGAATATTTGACTAGGCATTTACTATTGGTCAAAAAATGATTATGCATGTAAACATTGTCTAACAACTTTCTCCGGAAAGTATCATCATAAACTATATTTTATCCAGCAAAACATAGAAGTTTAGCTAAAGTGCCCAAGTCTGATAGCAGTGGAAGAGGATTCAAACCCAGATACTGCTCTGTTCCTATATAGAAACCATGCAGAAAAATTAAAATAAAAAATAAATGCTCAAAAACAGCTGTTGAATAGTTCTGCAGTTCTGCAGACCTTATAGAAAATGTCTACTGTTGTTTGCAGACATGGAGGAAGCTCTTTATATTAAGATTTATGTTTAAATAAACATTTTTGTCACTTTACATTTCTGTATGAATATGAAGAAGGATGATGCCTGACGTGTTTAAAATAAATTCAGCTTCCTCTCTATAAGTTTCAGTTAAAAAAAAAAAAAAAAAAAAAAAAAAATGATGGTTTGTGTCTGGAAGATCTGTGTACCATCCAGGTGTTTTGTTTTGTTTTAAACCAGGTGTTTTTTATGGTTTGGCTTCACATTAAGAAAACATTCACCATAGAAACATCTGGATAACAGATCAAGCAGACAACATCTTACAAAAGGGAATCTACTTAATTCAGTCACTCTTTTTTAAAAATCAGCCACCCTGTCATGCCAACTGTATTCATTTAAAAGCATATGAGCTATAAAAATGTCTCATACTTAAGTGATCAGCTTTTTATTATTCTTAAATATTTTGAGACTATCTTGAGAGAGAGGGGAGAGGAGGGGGAATATGGGAGGAAAGAGGGTAGTTGGGGGGACCTCACCTAGTGTGCATGATGCAATGGTACATTTCAAATTATTAAGAAATGAATATAACTGTTATGGATATGTTACTTAGTTCAATGTAAACATTTCACATTGTATATCGAAGCAGTACCCTGAACCCCATAAATTCATCAATGTACAAAGTTATGATTTAATTAAAAATAATTAAATAAAAAAATGAATAGGCAGACTAACACTAAAAAATGTATTTATTTTAATCTTCAGGCTGGATCACATTCCAAAAAAACCCAAGACCTTTGTTTTTTCTCCTATTATATCTGCTCTGACATAAAGAATTGCTAGGGAGGGGAGGAGCCAAGATGGCGGCCGAGTAACAGCTTCCTTGCAACTGGGCACGGTGAGACTGGGGAGAGAAGAATTCAGGCATCTCTGGGTGGTGAGATCTGCCCAGAAACATCCCTTTGGGGACACAGGGAGACAGCATGAGACTTCTGGACCCCCGAGGAAGGCAAAAGCAGTGGAGATCTGGCAAGTGCTTGCATGTGTTTGTTTGGTCTAATCCTGCTGGCAGCTGTGGCTACAGCAGCAGTGAGACTGCAAACTGGAAAGGCCTTACCTGTGAGCTGTTTGGGTTTCTTTTGGACATTGCACTAAGTTGAACTGCCTTGGGAGAACTGGGCAAGACTGTGGGAGTCTTTGAGTGTTATCTGAGGCTCCAGACTGAGCCACCGAGCCAGATGGAGCTACCAGTGTTTGGTGGTGGGCTGTGTGGAGCCATCATAGGAGAACTGCCCCGGCAAGCTCCACCCTCAGGGTC